>VXBP01003127.1:0-60602 GCA_013400115.1 Rhinopomastus cyanomelas
CCCCTAACATCCTATGATCCTATGATCCTAAGTGTGATCAAGGGAAATGATTCTGCCCCTCTTCTCTGCTCTGAGGAGACCTCACCTGGAGTGTTGTGCCCAGCTTTGGAGTCTGCAGATGAGGTCCAGATGAGGACCACAGAACCACTCAAGTTTAGGTTGGACAGGGCTCTAAGCAACCTGATCTAGTTGGAGATGTTACCGCTCATTGAAAGGGAAATTAGACTAGATGACCTCTGAAGGCCTCTTCTGACTCAAAGCATTCTGTCCTTCTATGATTTTATTTGCTACTATCAGGAAAAGATATCATCTTGGAAACAGAAACAGACCCCTTCATTGTTTCTCATAGCCATCTCCCCTGCTTTCATATTTTCACTATTGATCAAATATTTCTCTTCTTGAATTGGTCAATTTGCAAGGTTCCCCACTGAGAGTATCTGCTTCCAGCATGTGCTGGAAATGAAAGAAATGAGACAAACTGTGCTTAACAGCAAACACTGCCTTGGCTATAAAAATGCTCTGTGGTTTTCAGTACCACATCTACCAACTCTTGCAATAACTAGTTTTTTAATTGCATGGTTTCTTTGCCATGACAACATTTGGCTCAGTATTGTCTACCTCAACTTCTAGGTCAGGACCATGGTTATGAGTCCATGTTACCTCCTCAGGATGAACATGCAGCTGCGTTTATGCTTCCCCGCCATTCCACACACATCTTGTTGATACTTCCTTGTACAAGCAATGAAAACTCCACTGGGGTAAGTCTGTCTCTTTGACTTTCCTCTAGTAAGCAGGGATTTTGTTTGAAAAAAGATCTGTTCCAAGTTTTATTTGACCATGTACTGGTTAAATAAAGAAGAAAACTGACAAAAATAGGAATTTGACATATTGATTTGCTGTAACTGGAAAGCTCCCAAATATTTGCTTAGCAGAACACATCAAAAAATGAAAGGAACGGCTCCATTTCAGTGCCAAGTTATTGGATGGGCTGAATTCTTTCAATTTTGCATACAAATAATTTTGCTATCTGTTTTTAGTTTTCTAAGCATCAGAAAGGAGGCAAAGCTCTTTTTCCCCACCCCAATTCTGCTGTTGTAAACTTTTAGTGGTTTAGAAATGGTTTGAATAAAACATTTGCTTTTGTCCTGAGCATTCTGGAAGTAATCATAGAATCACAGAATCATTAGGGATTGGGATTAATTCATTTGTGATTTAACAATATCACAGTAAGACTTATGCTTTACTGTTTCTTTCTCTTTTTCTACTAGGAAAGTGTTTGTCGAAGTTGCAACAGCAATGTCTGAACTAATTCACAGAAGCAGATACTAAAGTTTGTGCCAGGCTGATGTACAAAATGTTAGCTTCGAATGGTTAGACATGCTGGGCCCTACAGGAAAGCTTTTTACAAGGACATCTAGTCATAGGACAAGATAATTGGTTTCAGACTCAAAGAGGGTACATTTAGATTATATTTGAGGAAGATCTAAGATCTCTAATTCCTCACTGTGAGGGTGCTGAGGCACTGGAACAGGTTGTCCAGAGAAGTTGTGAAAGCCCACTTCCTGAAAGTGCTCAAAGCAAGATTGGATCGGGTCGTGGGCAACCTTGTCTGTTCAGAGGTGTCCCTGCCCATGGCAGGGGGGTTGGAACTAGATTATCTCTAGGGTCCTTTCCAACTTAAACCATTATGTGATTCCATGAAAATCTATAACCATAAATGCAAACCTTTATCAGAAGCATTTAGCTCGAATATAAAAACGAGTTGAGGATACATCTTGTGTTTCATCAGTTTGTTTTTTGTATCATGAAGTGAAACTTTAAAAAAGGGGTAAAATGGGGATCAGGAATTACTGATCCACCACATAAACTTAAATTCTCCCCCAAACAGCAATAAACCGGGTTTAAGTACTTTAGAAGAAAACAGGCAGAGGTGTAACAAACACGTATTTCAAGGACAAATAAAGTCAAACAAATCAAGCCTGTGAAGGGGGTAAGTGCCACATAGATTGAGTTACTAAGATTTTGACACTGATGTTTAGGGTGACACTGTTGGTTTAGGGTACCTCCAAATGGTTCTGGTGCCTCCAAATGCACCAGAAGTTATCAATGAAGATGCTTGGCATGGGTTCTCTATGGGGAATGAGATGGTAATGACAGTACAACAGATTTAAGTTGTTCACTAACTACATCTCCTGGGAAGGATGTGAATCCCTGGTCACCAGGGTTTGAAGAGGCATTGTCAGTTGGGGACAGTTTGGATACAGTTGGTGCTGCCTTGGGCAAAGAGACTGGAACAAATGGGAGTTTGCAAAGGTATTTTTATAAAACCATCCATGGCAACCTAGAATGCCTTAAATCTGGTTCAGCAATACCCTGAAGCAAATGGATTAGTAGATGCCCTTAGCTAGGGCACTGGCAGAGGTCATTAGTGAAGGTTAGCAACTGTTTAGGAAATGGCCATCTGCAGCCATCTGTGCTTTCACATCATTATTCTGTTGCAACCTCAGCAGCAAGTTGGGATAGCCAAAGGGGTAGGGTGACAAATACAGCCCTCCTAGATGTCTATGAATGAAGCCCATAAGTGAAAAGACATCTTAGCCCCGTTACTCAGAATGAGAGTATTGTACCTTTGCAGCTCTACTGCTGCATAAGTAAAATCCCTTTTTTTCCCAAGGCTTTATTCTCATTGTGATTTCTTACTTCCTAAAGCTCTTAATTTAGAAAACTGACAAATTTCTGCCAGCTGCATAAATAATTTCCCCCATGGTAAGACTTGAATCTCCAGGGACTTGTTTAAAAGCATCCTGTCTCTTACACGTTCATGCAGCAGCAGCTATCAGAGCAATGCGAGGAATAAAAATAGTGAAGAGAGAACGCACATGAACAAAACTGTGGGCTACAAACATTTCTCAGGTGCCATGATGTTGCAGTGCCTCGGATAGCCTAAGTTGCAGCTCGCATCCAGCAAGTTGGCGTGACGGCCTTCAGGTTTCTCTACGCCCGGCTCCTTTGGCCCCGCGTTACCCGGACCATTCGCGTACCACTTGAACACCAATATGGTCAGCAGCAAATGGCGTTTATTAGAAGAAATACACACTTGATATAGTCTCCCTTATCGTACCACCACCAATCTTCTTCACTACAGTTATCACTCTCTGCTCTTCTCTCTGTCCAATGGTGTCACAGAATGCACTCTTTTTTACCTCACTTGGCATTGCTTAGCTTTTCTCCCTATCTTCAAGGACGATTCTCTCAGGCCTTTGGAATCCGAGGGCCCCTGTATCTTCACCTCCTGCACCTGTGGAACCCAAGGGACCGCAAAACAGCTCCTGCTGGATGTGTGGAGCTGCAGGGCCTGCATACGCCCCACCGCCATCGCCGCCATCTTAAGAGCAGCTAGTTTAGCAACTACAACACCACACACAAGACAGTCCCAAGCAGATGGCATTGCAAACTGGGACAAGGGTAGAATTTCTGCAGTAGTTTGGATGCTCTTACAAACAGAAAGCTGTGGGTTTCAAGGCAGCTACCACAACTTTGCGTATAAATGTTAGAGAAAAAAAATGCATTTTTTTTCCCCAATGTTTTTCTTAACTCATTTTGTTACTTCAGTTCTATAAGAAAGGTTACCGGATTGAGAAGTATCTGCATTTTTCTCTGCTTTTCATACATTTATCATTTTAACGAGCCACTGCAGGTTGTTGCTACCTAGCTGGCTGGCAAGACCTACCCAGCTACTATGTTGAGGAAACCTTACCTTTAAATGTTATGCAAAAGTATTTAACAGAAAAATAAAAACTAACCACCCAAACACAAGTCTCATGATTACAATGAAGAGAATGAAGAATAACATTTCCTTGAAGCCTTTACTCAAATTAGGCTTGCGTGCTACATACCAAGAAAAATAAGTTTCTTGTTAGCATAAATTAATTAAAATTAGTGACACTTTATGTGATACAGGCTACAGGCAGCGCCAGTGGAAACATGTTGGAAAATGTAACAAAAGCTCATTCTTTTAATGTGTTTCTGCCTCATATTAGGAAAAGATTGGGAAGTTACTTCACCACTTCCCTTTAAAGATGTGAGGACCTTCTCGTGAATGTCTAAGCACAGCATTGTGTGTAAAACCTCCGTGTTTCAGCACGTCTAACATATCCAAAATATTGTGCATAGGAAAGGCAGATGTATGCTACTATTTTCAATGCACTTCATGTAAAAAAAGATGTCAGTAATGAAACACTTTGTTGATTCAGATTTGACTGCGTCATTAAGGGCAGGGAACAGAAGAGAAGAGACTGGGAGATGAGGCATTTTTTAAGACAGTAGATAGAGCAGACTACCAAGAAATTCAACCCCAAATGTCTAGACTAATTGGAAAAACTTTAAAAGAATGAAAAAACCCAAACAATCCATACAACCAACAGGACTTTGAACAAAACAGAAAAAACAGGTGTGAAACTAAACCAACCCTCAGGCTATGTTGGAGATATTTTGATTCAGTTTGGTAGAGCAAATAGTAGAGTTACCATCTGTTTCCAACTCAGTTGCAAAGACCTACTTCCAGTGGGATCTACTCCCAGCCCAGTGTCCCATCTGCTCAAGGGGACAAGTGGTCTCCCTGTTTTAGCAGGCAGCTCCTCCATCCTTCACTAATGAACCTTATTCTTGCCTTGAGCCTGACTTAATTTCGCTTGCCCCTCTACAAACGTGGCAGCATGCCCCTGAACAACAACAACAACAACAACAACACAGTCTTGTGATTCTGACATCTGTCCTCAAATTCCACGTCAGCTTCGACAGAATTATGTTTTTCAGCAAAATACTTTGATTTTCAGTTGGTTCAGCCAAGCAGCACAGCAATCTCAGTCTCAGCAGAAACAGTTCTCTTTGACTTGGCGAGATACTTTCAAAATACCAAGAATTAGGCTGTTTGCTTCCCATTGGCATTTCCTGTGGGTTTGTTGCATATTTTGTATTTTATTTTCTACATTATCACAGTATCACAGTATCACAGTATTACCAAGGTTGGAAGAGACCTCATAGATCATCAAGTCCAACCTGTCACCACAGAGCTCAAGGCTAGACCATGGCACCAAGTGCCACGTCCAATCCTGCCTTGAACAGCTCCAGAGTTGGCGACTCCACCACCTCCCTGGGCAGGCCATTCCAGTGGCCAATGACTCTCTCAGTGAAGAATTTTCTCCTCACCTCAAGCCTAAATTTCCCCTGGCGCAGCTTGAGGCTGTGTCCTCTTGTTCTGGTGCTGGCTGCCTGAGAGAAGAGAGCAACCTCCTCCTGGCCACAACCACCCCTCAGGTAGTTGTAGACAGCAAGAAGATCTCCCCTGAGCCTCCTCTTCTCAAGGCTAAACAATCCCAGCTCCCTCAGCCTCTCCTCATAGGGCTTGTGCTCAAGGCCCCTCACCAGCCTCGTTGCCCTTCTCTGGACACGCTCAAGCACCTCAATGTCCTTCCTAAATTGAGGGGCCCAGAACTGGACACAGTACTCAAGGTGCGGCCTAACCAGTGCAGAGTACAGGGGCAGAATGACCTCCCTGCTCCTGCTGGCCACACCATTCCTGATGCAGGCCAGGATGCCATTGGCCCTCTTGGCCACCTGGGCACACTGCTGGCTCATGTTCAGGCGGGTATCAATCAGCACCCCCAGGTCCCTTTCTGTTTGGCTGCTCTCCAGCCACTCCGACCCCAGCCTGTAGCTCTGCATGGGATTGTTGTGGCCAAAGTGCAGCACCCGGCACTTGGACTTATTGAACGCCATCCCGTTGGACTCTGCCCATCTGTCCAGGCGGTCAAGGTCCCGCTGCAGAGCCCTTCTGCCCTCCAACTCAGACACATCTGCCCCCAGCTTTGTATCATCTGCAAACTTGCTGATGACTGACTCAATGCCCTCATCCAGATCATCTATGAAAATGTTAAAGAGGATGGGGCCCAGCACTGATCCCTGAGGGACACCACTAGTGACCGGCCGCCAGCTGGATGTGGCACCATTCACCACCACTCTCTGGGCTCGGCCCTCCAGCCAGTTCCTAACCCAGCACAGAGTGTTGCCGTCCAAGCCGTGGGCTGACAGCTTAGCCAGCAGTTTGCTGTGGGGGACAGTGTCAAAGGCCTTGCTGAAGTCCAGATAGACCACATCCACAGGCCTCCCCACATCCACCAAGCGGGTCACCTGATCATAGAAGGAGATCAGGTTGGAGAGGCAGGATCTGCCCTTCCTGAACCCATGTTGGCTGGACCTGAGCCCTTGGCTATCCCTCAGGTGTGCAGTTACTGCCCCCAAGATAACCTGCTCCATCAGTTTCCCTGGCACTGAGGTCAGGCTGACAGGCCTGTAGTTCCCAGGATCCTCCAGCCGACCCTTCTTGTGGATGGGGATCACGTTGGCCAGTTTCCAGTCACCTGGGACCTCTCCGGTGAGCCAGGACTGGTGGAAAGTGATGGAGAGCGGCTCGGCCACTTCATCTGCCAGCTCTCTGAGCACTCTAGGATGGATCCCATCTGGTCCCATCACATGCAGGGAAATCATGTGGGGCAGGACTCCTCAACGAGGGCCACACTCTGTGTTTCCTTCAAATTCAGCGTTCAGGAGTCTGAAAGGGCAGCGCTGAGCTCAAGCTGCATTGCACAGGTTTCAGTTAGACAGAATCTGTGCAGCAAACTGATGTCTGCTCTCTTTATCCAACAGGACCTTGAAACTTACCTTCAACCTAAGTAGGTTGTCATAGTCTTCTGGGGCCTGTGCTCACTTTCCACTTATGGAAACCAAACTTTGAACTCCAGGGAATGAAATTAATTGAATGTAATTGCATATCTAGTCACAAGTGTAAGACTCAGGGCACATGAAACAGAAAATGTGTTTGAAGGCACAGCAAGACTCTGAATGTGAGGGCAAAAAGGGTGTGTGCAGAAGCAACTTCAAGTTGCTTAAAGTTCCTGTACATGAGTTTTCAAGTTTTGTGGTTCAGCAAGGAAGGAAATGCAATATGAATATATTTAAGGCAAAATGCATATATTTAATGCCAGGCCAGTTTCAACACAAAGCCCCGGCACGGCCAGGGCTAAAGAGGCCAGATGTTAAGAAGTATAAACAACCATCACGTGAGATCCTCTGGTGCATCATGAGAAGAGGAGGGGTGTTGACTAATCTTATGCTGACACTTATTCTTGGGGCAAAGGCCTTTTTAATGTAACATTCCTCAGAGTATCTCGCACTTGGGGCACAAAGGTAAGGAGACCAGAGGTCCTTGGACAACTGTTGCTAACCATCAGTTTAAAAAGTTGCACTTCAAAAAAAAAATTCTTGAAGTTCTCTTGTTTGATTCCTTCTGAGGTTACACTCTCATTGTCAAAGCAGTTCATCAACAGACCACTGATAATCTTTTTACCAAGAGAAATAGTTCCTTTTTCTGCTGCTGAAAGAATGCAGCAATTTCAGTTCCTCAAATGTGTGATATCATGTGTGGCACTTTTAAAGGTTTAGTCAAACATATTGGTAAGACTTCACCTTTTTTCAGCAATAGTGCTACTTTTGTAAATTGCCGATGTATTTTGCAAAAAACTATAGCCTGGGTGGCAGTGTACCACAGTTCTGGTGTGAAAAAGCTTTAAAACACAAAGAAAATAAAGACACTTTTATAAAAACCTGTTATAAATACAAATTCCTTTCTCCCTTGTGAAAACCAACTCAACTTCTTTTCTGCTATTCGCACTTATCAGCCAGGCGAAACAGAGATTACATTTTGTAATCAAGAATAATAGCTGCAAATTAAAAAGGGCAGGCTGGAATGAAAAGGAATTCAGAAGAACTAGGATGAAGAATGTAATTTTGGGCAGGGATTGAGCATTTCCTCACTCTTTCCTGTGGTCCTGCTCTTTCGTGTATCCCATTATTCTGCAGCAATGGGGAGAAACGAATGAAAGTGTTGAGCTAGTAAGAGATACAACATCCACTTGAAGAGCTGTAAGATGTTGGCTAGCGTTCAAGGGTGTGCCGGGAACTAGTAAACGGAGAATGCAGAAGTATACACATGGCATATTAATAAGAGGCATGATGGAGGGCAGACAAATCCTGCTACTTCCTAAGCCAGGCACACTAGCCCTGGAAATCACAGAATTATAGAATCATTTAGGCTAGTAAAGTCCAACCATCAACATAACTCTACCAAGCCCACCACTGAACAATGCCATGAAGCTCCATATTTACACGACTTCTAAATGCATTGAGGGATGGCAATTCAACCACCTCCCTGGACAGCCTGTTCCAATGCCCTTGCAATAAGGAAGTTTTTCCCAATTGCTAACCTAAACTTCCTCGGGCACAACTTGAGGCCATTTTCTGTCATCCTACCACTTGTTACTTGAGAGTAGAGACCAGCACCCACCTCTCTACCAGCTCCTTTCAGGTAGTTGTAGACAGCAAGAATGTCTCCTCTGAGCAGCCTTTTCTTCAGATGAAAGAGCCTCATCTACCTCAGCTTCTCCTCTTAAGGCTTCTTCTCCAGACCCTTTGTTAACTTAACTCACACTGCCCTTTGCACAATGTCCTTGTAACCTACATCTCTGTGAGATCTTTTTCACAGTGTCCCAGCTACGTGTGGGACCATCCAGCACCTCAGTGGGGAAAGAGCTGCTCAAAGGAGTTAAAACATTCGGTACCGGGCGTACAGAACCTTGGTTTGAGGGTAGAAGGTGCCTCAGCACCAAGCCCCGACCTGGCCACCTCCTCGTCCCACAAGAGGACTCGGCCCAGCGCAGGCCGCCCCGAGACACCCAGCCGGGAGCGCAGACCTCGCATCGGGCAGGCCCGGGGGAGCGGGCGGCAACCATCACTCCGGCGGGGCGTCAGCGGCTCCCACCCCGTCAAGAGGCGGCTCTAAACCGGCTTATCCCCAAGGCCATTTGCCCGTAATCCCTTCGGCTTCCTGGGGTGGGTGCGCGGGGCGGCAGGGGAGCCCCTGGGGCGGTGCCGCGGGCAGGGGGTGGCTCCGACCCTGCCCCGGGCACACGGCGGCGGCGATGTAAGCGACTCTCCCGCGGCGCGTAGCCGAGGCGACTTTGGTGGCGGTGGGAGGAAGGGGGAGGGTNCGCGGGTGCCCACGAAGGCAGGGGGACGTGCTGCGGGGTGATGGAGGAGCACGGTTACCCTTCCTACAGCGCCCGCAGCCCCGCCTGGGAGGAGCTGGTAGGTACATGCGTGCCTTGCCGTTGCTCAGGCATTTCCTACCCTTTTTCCTGCCTGTATTGTTCAGCCGGGGGTGAGGGGTGTGTGTCGGGCTGTCATCCTTATCGATAGCAACCCCCTCCCCTTTCCTCCCCTCCCCTTCTTCCGACCCTGCTCCGCGCCAGAGCCCGGTCTCGGTCTCCCGTCCTCCCCCCGCGGCCAGATGGGGTCGGGGCTTCGGGGTTTGAGTCTTTCGCCTCTGCCGATTTGCTGGCGGGCTCGTCCCTCCCCGGGGGCCGGGGCAGTGCATCGCCCTTTCCGAGTTTCACTGCCTGGGTCGAAAGCATGGGATGAGCACCGAGAGCCCTGGCTCCAACTTTGCCGGGGGGATTGGATGTTGATATTTAAACGCCTGCTCTTAGCGCAGTGATAGCGCCTGGTACAGCGTTGGGGGGCAGTTTGCACAAAGAACATTTCCCCCCTCCCCATCTTCTTCTGTAGCCAGGCTGGGAGTCGCTCCCGTCGCGGCGAGTAGAGCGGGCAGGAGTACCTCCGGCTTTGTGGGGTGCGGGGAAAGCGGATGCCTTTGGGGTGCTACGAAGGCAGGGAAGTGCTCCAAACTGGCCGGGAGGAAAGCTGTGGTGCGATGGCTTTGCGGTTTGTTTAAGCAACTAGGAGACTCTCCTTCCAACCGAAGGAAATCATGTCACCGGCATCCTCAGCGTGGTGATAAAATCAGATTTCCCTTTTCAGGGCCGTCTGGTCCCGCTCTTGAGCTTTTCTCCATTGTGCAAACACACACACATACACACACAGCAGGCAGGGAGGGCTAAAAATAGGCTTTGGGTAGCTGCTTGGGAGATTTCAGGCTATCTGAGAGGTCGAGGCTAGGCAGTCTCTGGCCCTGAACTTGGTGAGGCGATGTGAAACACGGATCCATGGCACTGCCAAGAACCACTTTATAGGTGGCTGTGCCATGTTTTGCTAATTCGTTTCATTGGTTCAGGGTCCCTGGCTTTACTCGTAAACCCAGTTTTAAAGAGCAGCCCGGGGAGAGGCACATGTTGTCTAGCCTTGTGTGTTTGCTCCCAGGAAAGCTGCAGCTGGAGATATCCATGGTGAATTAAGTTCACCCCTTTCCCTGTTAGGATTTGTAACCCTCTCACATACATTTTTACGAGCCTAATTTTTCTTGTGAAGTTGAACATCCCCGTCAGTGCCCTCTGCAGTCCTCAGGCCCTGAAAACTGCACAGCCTGAAAGCTGCATCTCTGCCGGAGATGCAGCTGTGATAGGGAAAACAGCTGTATGTGTGTTCCGGTAACATGGAGCTGACACCGAAAGGATCGGGCAAGGGAAACCCGAGATTTTTGCCTGGAGAGATGAAGACATCGTGGGAGGAAGGCAGCAAAGCAAATACCCGCGAATGCGTTATCCTATTAAACAGTGACATTTAAATTGGCTGCCGTCATCTGAAACTCGCCTGAAACTTGGGAGGCAGATGGATTGTAGCCCCTCTGTGTGGAAGGATCCAAACCCATTTCCTTCTGTGCACAGGGACTGGATAAACAAAGAGCACATGTATAATTTTTTCCCTCCCTATTTCCCCCTCCCCCAGTAAGGGCTAAGATTTGGGTCATGTTTGTCACTGTGTTGCTGTATTTGTTAGAGTACATCCATTAATGCAGTTTTAAGGTTAACCACTGCACTGATTTCCTTTATAAGACACTAATTTCAGCTAAATGTCTCAATTTTTACCTGGTAACCTGCTGGTAAAATACATAGTCTTTGTGGCAAAAGTCACACTGTTCTTCTTCCTATATGCTTGTAAGCAAGGTTTTTATTAGAATGGGGGCAAAGACAGACCTAGGTGAAGGACTGCATTATAAAGGGAAAAAAACAATTGCCCAGACTTGCTCCCCACTCTAAAAAACATGAACTGCAAAACCAAACCCACAGAAGAGAAGAGCAGTAGGATAGGAGAAATGATTTATTGCAGGTTTTGAATCTGTGCACGTTAATGATGTATGCAAATTGTCAGAAGCCATTGGGGAGTGCTGGTCCTATAGCTGTTCTCTGAAATAAAAGATGGACAGATCAAATCTTTCTCCTTTGGCTGTCAGGGTTGGACTTTTAACATTTTCAAATTTCTGTAAAGTTCTTAATTCACATCTTAGTTTCAAATGGAAAACCCCTTCCTGACTCCAGCCCTCCATGTTAGAGCTAAATAAAGTAACAGAAAACATACGGCTCATCCTATGTTCTTCCAAGACAGACTTGGTGGCCTTGTACTTGAAGTATACATAATAAATGTCTAGACCAAAAGTTCTAGACCAAACTTTCACATTCTGTATGAGACCTGAATATTAATTTCACCTTCCTCTTCAAATACATAGGTGGCTCCTTACATACTTGCGAAGTGACTCTTTATTTTGATGACCTTCACTGGTTTAACACCTTTTCACTGTGAGGCATGAAATGCATTTCTGGTATCCTACAAGTTGCAGGCTTGTGTCGGCTACTCTTGAAACAGCCATGAGTGATATAGTAACTTGTAAAACTCTGGTATGGATAGATTTTGTTACATTTTGGCTTCCCCTTTTGGTAATTATGGAAGCCAAGAAAGATTAATATTGCTAAATTCATCTGCAGAGGGAATTCAGGTCTCAAATTAATTTGCTCAGTACGGGGAGCCGAGTTAAACACTATAGTTATCATTAACCATCAAAATGAAGATTCAGAGAAGTCTTAAACGTGATGAATGATGTGTTAACCTAACACATGTGTCAATATTAACCAAGATGTCCTAGAACAACTTTGTGAGGTGGAGCTAAAAACCTGAAGTACTTCCCTTTAGTTTATAGTGACCCAGAGAGAAAGGTAAATCACTTGTTATGAAGAAAATCAGCTGGAAGAATTTGTTCCTGGAATCCAATAATGCATTAAGCTGCATTATAAACTATAATCTCCACTGCAGCTGGAGTGCATGTGTATGTAGGGTGTTTTGTTCCACACTGTATATAGTGACACATATTTTATTATACGAAACTAGATGTGGTTGAGTTAAAAGGTTTTCACAGTGCATGTATGTACCCAGCACTTTGGGACTCTCTGAATATAAAGGGGAGATCATCAGCTGGTATCAATTGACGTAGCACAAATTATGTCAGTGGAGCGAGCTGTTTTGTAGCAATTGAGCATCTCTCTTTAAATGCCTACCTTTCTTTATGCATTTTGGCAGTTTTCCCTTGCTTCAGTTAGGAAATTTAAAGCGATTACTAGAAGCATGAAATTGAGTACATGAAATGAAAGATGTGGCACATGCAAATATTGTGTTTACTGGCTGCATATAGCCGCATCTTCTAGAACCTGACTTGCGGAAGACTCATGGTTACCATTTCTACTGCAGTATTCTCAGATGAACTGACCGAGATGAAATGGTGCTATTCAATATTTCTCATACTGAGTCTGACATCAATCACCAGGGAGAATTTGACCTGTGAGAAGAAGAGATGGAAGTTGATCTAGCAGTTCTTATTGAGGTGACATTGCATAGCTGTGTTAGGCAGCCTTACCTGGGTAAAGGCCAGAACTGGACTTGATTATTCCTGCCTCTGAAAAGAAGAACAAGTGGAAATGGTGAGATCTTTAAAACTGTCTTTGCTGGTGGACAATGTATGTTTGTAGAAACAAAACTTTCTATGTGAATGTGAGTGGATAACTGAGATACTTGGAACAACATTCAATGCTTGCCTTCAACACTTCTAAGAACTCTGTAAACATTAAGTCACTGCGGATTTTAGTGTTTTCAAATTCCATGACATACTTGCAGAAACCATATTGTCACTGAACTATACTTGTGGGGCATTTCCTTAACATTTGTAGATTTAAGTTATCACAACTAAAATCTTCACATTAAGTCACCTGAGAGAACATTCTGTTATTTTCATAGAACTCTGAAGTTTATCGAGGTATGATGAAAGAGACTTGCCTGGAAGTGAAAGGCTCATGCATTCTGTCCATGTAACCCATTTTTTGTGTTTGGGCACTCGGGAGAGATCACAATAGGCAGCCACATGCATGATGCTGTCTGCACAGCGCAGAAGGTGTGCAGAAGCTAGGGCTGAGAGTTAAGGTCTGAAAGTAAACAGAACCTGAATTGTGTTTACTGCCTATTTCTGCTACAGAGAATCTTTTACCATGTATTTGAAATGAAGTCTAGCGAAGGAAATCTGAGTTGGCTACAGAGTTATTCAAGGAGTTCTCCGGTTCCTCTACTGGCATTGTAATAATTACTGGATGTCATGGGAGCTGTTACATATATAAATCCCATATTATTATCTTGTTTCTATTTTTCCTTCTAGTAATGATGAAACAATGTGTTTACATCCATTGTTAAATGGTCCAATGTTTCTGAAGACAAACCATATCAGAATCTTGCTCTTAAACATATTGGTGCTTTGCACTGCTTATTCCAAAGGTCAGTGGAAGGCTGTATTTCGAAACATGCTTTAACCACCTCCTGGTTTTAGGATTGAAGTCTAAGTATGTAAGGAACAAGCAGCCAGATGTTCTATTAAAAAACCCAAATGCCCAAAGCAGCAAATGTGGGGAAAATAGAGTCAATTTCATGATTTCCCTGAGTTCAGACATTCTAATTCCAAGTCACACACGTGAGTGATATGCTGACCTTGTGTGCCTCACTGTCGCGTCTCCTTTTCAACTCCTTCAACTCCTTGTCTCCTTCACTGGAGATGTTCAAGGCCCGCCTGGATGTGTTCCTGTGTGACTTGGTCTAGGTGATCCTGCTGTGGCAGGGGGTTGGACTAGATGATCTTTCGAGGTCCCTTCCAGTCCGTAATGATTCTATGATTCAACTCAATGTGCAGAGGCATTCTCTATGGGTGAAATGTCTACAAAACTTTGCACGGGATCTGAGTCGTGTGACACAAATACATCAGTTACACGCATTGACACTTTGAATGTTTTTTTTAACATAGGAACAAATCTGACAGGAGCTACTGTTGTTCAGCTAGCGCTGTTTAATTCAATTGAATTAAATGGTGTTGTTTAGGGCTAACTGTTCCTCAAATCACAATCACAATTACATGTAATATATGTTAGTATTAATTAGCAACGATTCTGTCTTGTTGTCCTCTTGCAATGATCCAACGTAATTTCCCTTCAAAGGACTCAAGGAACTGCAGTGAGACTGTTCCGGCATAATTAAGCTGTAAAAGAGGAAGAAAAGAGAGTAGAAAGAACAAGTGTCCATAACTATTGCACTTGATCTGTCTTCCTAGCTGTGCCCTAAATTAATTCATAGAGAGCAGTACATACTAGTGCTCGCCCAAGTTTCATCCCATGTTTCTGAAAAGGACAACTCCGGGGATCTCAGGTGAAGAGCGAGCTAAACCAGAATAATAATTTAGTTTCACAATTAGCCTGTAAGGAAAAGAGGCAATATGAAAACTTCATCTATTCTGAGATGTACTAATGGTAGGATTTAGGCCACATTATTATTCTAATAGGGAATGTAGGCAATACAATAAAAATGTCTTTAAAATGTAACTTAATACAAGTTTGACATTTAAAAAAATGTAACTTTGAGATTTTTAAAAATGTAACTTAACAAAAGTGATCCTACATGGAGAAGGCCAGTAGAAGGGCATTTTAGGTACCATTGCTGTTAACACTGAATTAAGCCATGAGACCTGCAGAGCTTCACGGAAATATTTAATTTCTCCAACTATGAATAGAAGTCCCAATAAAATAAATGGGGTACTCTGGATTATACAAAGAAAAAAATAGATTGTAGCAAAGCATCTGCAGTGTAGGATAGATTGGATGTTACGGGGTTTTCTCATTAACTGCTTTATATTTAAGGACTGTGGCACTGTATTAGCGTATTAAGATATGTCAGTTCTCTTTCTAGAAATATAAATAGAATTGTGGGAATATAGAAGCCACAAGTATTGATTGCTTTCTTATGTTTAATCCAGCCCGTGCAGCTTGTTTTATTTCATATTGCTGTGATTTAAGTACTTATTTTGAACACTGATTACATACAAGTCACAATAATTTCCAAGTCCCACAATTCAGAACATGTGGTGACATTTTGAGATGGTGTGAGCTGCCAGATCTGAGATTAAAAGAGAAAACTAGCCCTTTCTTTCTCAAAAAGTAAAGGCTCCTCTTTTACAAAGACAAACATGAATAAAATAAGACTATTAAACAAATAGGAGAAAACTGGAAAGGAGAATAGTTAGAAAGCTGGAGAGACTTTTTACTAGGGCATGTAGTGATAGGACAAGGGGGAATGTCTTAAAGCTAAACAAGGGTAGATTTAGGTTAGATCTTAGCCATAAATTCCTCACTATGAGGGTGGTGAGACACTGGAACAGCTTGCCCAGGAAGGCTGAACATGCGCTTTCCCTGGAAGTGTTAAAGGCTAGGTCGGATGAGGCTCTGAGCAACCTGGTCTCATGAGAGGTGTCCGTGGCCGTAGCAGGGGAGTTGGGACTAGATGATCTGTGGTGTCTCTTCCAACCTAAACCATTTTATGATTCTATGAAAACAACTGGAAAGCAAAGTCTGTGTTTGCCAAACATGACCGGCGCTGTGACACTGAGGGAGACCACGGGATCGACTGGCTGGAAACACTAATAAGGATCCCACTACTGTAGTTGCCGTCCGTCTAAATCCCCCCAAAAGCCACGCTGTGCTCCCCGGGGACAGTACCCAGTCCTGCAGCCCGTGGGAAAGCCACCCGCGTTTCGAGCCGAGCCAAACGCTGACACCGTGATCTGACACCGTGGCTCTCCACCTTCCACTGCGGGTCTCCCGGTCCTTCCACTCTGCTCGGAGGATTCATCACCGAAGGTGCGGACGGCAAGTCGAGAGGAGCTGCGCTCTGGTGCCGCGGCTGCCTCCGCACCTCGCGGGTCTGTGCCTGCGCAGGGACTCCCGTGCAGGTGCGAGGCCGCTGGGACCCCCAGTCCCGCCCCGGTCTGTGCCGCTCTGCCCCAGCTCTCACCTGCAGCGCGGCCTCCCGCCCCCGAGTGTTGCGGGGGGCAGCGGAAGATGGCTGCCGGGCGGTACAGCTCCGCTCCGCCAGCGCCCGGTCCGGCCCCGTCGTCTCCGTCCCCTCCCCTCCGTGCCGCCTCTTTCCCCACCCTCCCGCGCCGTCTCCTCCTCCTCCTCCTCCCCGGGGAGGGGAGCAGTAGCGGCTGCCCTGGCTGAGCTGGGTTTGTGTGCGCTCTCTCGGCAGGACTCCGGGAAGATGGCCGGGGCCGAGTCGGGGATGAGCGGCGCCGGGATCCCGCAGCAGCCACAGGCACCGGCGGCGGGGCCCGCGGACGAGTCGTCGGACAGCGAAGGGGAACACGAGGGCCCTCAGAAACTCATCCGGAAAGTGTCCACCTCGGGCCAGATTCGCACCAAGGTGAGAGGGGCCGGGGCCGCCGGGCGACTTTCTCCATCCCCAGCCGAGAGCGGGGTCGGGGCGAGGGGCCGCCGCATCCGTGTGTGTATGTGAGAGGTAGCCATGCCTCTTCCTTCCTTCCCCCCCCCGCCCCCGCCCCGTCCTCCCCGTCCAGCTGTTGCGTCCACTTCTGTCCCCGGCTGGCAGGAAGAACCCCCTGGGGCGGTGGGACTCCGCCTGCCCCGCAGCCGCCCTGCCATACTCTGCCCCTGCCCTGCCCTGCCCAGTCGCTGTCCGGCCTGGCCCCCTGAGTGTGAGGGGAAGCGGCTACTGCCACCCACAACTCCTCTTCCTCGCTGGCGAAGGAGGGGAACGCGGTTTCCACTTCGGAAGGCACCTCCCGGGATGGAAGGGAACTTGTGTGTGTCCTGGGTACTCGCAGAGCTGCTGCTGGTGCTGTCAGGATTTCAGGTTAACACAAGCTTTTTTCTTTTGGCTGGCTCGGGCTGCCGGAGTCATCCTAGTTGAGTTAACTTTTTGATGGATGGTGCATTTACGTCACGTTTTCCCCTGTAAAATGAACTTCAACAAGCATGTGCTTGAAACTATAAAAAGCATGAGGCTCGACTTGCTTGATGTGTGTGAGGATCCCATGACTTTTTGCCTCAGTGACGGGGTCTGCACAAAACGCCCCTGCACCCACAGGTGCAGGGACAGCAAAATCGGGGTTTGTGCTGCAAGTGTCTGGATCGAAGGGCAGAGTGAGCCCAAGCAGCCCCTGACACATCATTCTTACATGTTGCATTCTTCACAATAGGTCATATGGTGGTATTTCCTTTATAAGAGCACCCATTAAAGATAGTAAGGAGCTGTTTGCGGAGTCCTGTGGGATTGGTGCTGTTCTTCCCTTTAGGTTCTGTTTCAAACGCTCCATCCAAAAATCAGCCACCTCTAAACAGCGCTGCTTGTTAAGCAGTAGCATTATCCTGTTATGTGAGGTGGAAGGCAGTGTTTCATCAAAACCTCCTAAACGTGACATGTCATCCCGTTTTATTAGTAAATGTTAACTTTGCATTTGCAAATGTTAGGCCCCGGGTGACGGGTTGCTGTACCAATAAATGTACAACTGTTGCATAGTGTTGAAAACAGTTCTGCACAAGCTTTCTGTTTTAAATGTAACTTCTGTGTGGACAGAGCATGATGCTTTATTAGCTGTAGTGGTGTATTTGAGGGTGTGCTGTCCTAGAGGTTGATGCTTGCTTAAGGAAAACACGTTGATTATGAATGTTCCTGAAACAGGTTTGTTACCATGAGATCCTGGCCTGCTCTGACTGACTGTTACTGTTGTGTGGGATATTCTGTGTCTGAGGGCTGTGAATGAATACAAATCTGAGATCACCTGAACATCTAAGACAAGCAATGCTTTTGCTTTTCTGAGTTTGCATTTTTGGTTCTATTTCTGTGAATCACATATGTGTGGGAAAAACTGAGTGCTGACATAATTGGAGTCCTAAAATAGTACTGCTTTACTTGCTGCCATTTACTGTAATACACAACTACTGAATATAAATATCTTTCTTCCAGTTTAATTAAAAGTTATATATCTTTTTTAAAGATAAGACCCACAGTAAATAATTCAGTAGCACTTCATTTTATAACTCACGATGCATTATTTAAAAGCAGCTATATTTAGACTGACAGCTCCCACTTAGTTTAAGGGTGTTGTATGTTTGCTGTGGTAGTAGTTGGTGATCAGTGGTTACATGAAACCACTAAAGCAAGGAACATCAGGGAGCTGCTCTTTTAACCACCTCATCCCTTTCATTCAAATTAGATTTGTCAAGCTTCGCTCACTCGGTGAATGTGTTTGTAAGCTAAGGTTTTAATTAAATGGATTTGGTTTGACTTATGGCTAAGAATAGACTTTTTGAAAGAACCCCAAACATGTATACTACGTTCGTCATTGATGCTTGCATTCGTCATTGATGCTTGTGGGTCACTTAACGCTGTGCTCTTTTTTCTCTAGAGGTTTCTTATAAGCTTGAAGCATTTCAGCATTTCAATTCCTTAGCACTGAACGTTACCCCAAAGTCTCTATTGGTAATTGTTTTTGTTTTACTTAAGATACTAATTTTAGATGTTTTGATACAGTTGATCATTTGTGAAAGCTACCATATGGTGATACTTTGCAGACAGAATCATTCAGGAGTGGATATTTTTTTTTTAAGATGTGTGAAATAAGATTTAGCAAATATATTTGCAGACATCAGTCTGAGGATTTCTAACACCTGTAATGTCCAAAGGCAGTTTTTAAGCTTTGTCATCTTCTTCCTTAATACAAGTAATTATTTGGCCAAGGGCAGGGGTGAAAAATAGAATGTTAAAATTAAAAGAAAAAAACCCTGCATTGGTACCTGTAATTACGCTGAAATTCATTGCTTGTTTGTGATCCAGTAATCATATGCTCACAGTTCTACTTAGAAGTCTGTTGTCCAGTTTTACCATAGCTTGCCCATGCTGGATAGCAGCTTCCTCCATAAACTGCTTCCTGGATTTCAGCAAAACTACTTTTACAGTAAATTGCTATGAGAAATGGATGGGTGATACGTAACTTCTGTTATGGGAGGTTTTTCTTAGTGTATGCATATGTGTCTCTCACATTTTTAGAGGGATGTTTGTGTCAAAATACCACCATTATTCATTTCCTCAAACAGAAAACTGGAACATCAACACGTTTTGGTGTCTGCAGACCTGAGGAGGGGAAAGCAGATTGTGGAGGAAAGGACTAAATTATTCTTTGGGCCAACACCTTGTTCATACCTAGGAGCTATTTGCTCAAGCCCCATGCTCAGTTATAAAGTGACACTGTAGCGATGAGTGTCTTTAGGTGAGTCAGTACCAAAATTAGTTAGCACTTCTGTGAGATTAAAACCAGCATCTTTAAATGCCTCATCCTTGTTTAGCAGTTGTATCTGTGAAGTTCATCTGTGTTCCCTGGAGAAAATGCAAGAAGATAAGCAGATGGCAGGTACCCAGTGAAATTCAAGCAGTCGCTGGCCAAAATACTCAACAGAGAGCGTTGAAATGGTTCTTGTTGTGTAGACATCACAAACTCATTTTCACAACATACAGTTTCTTTTATATGAAGACTTGGGAAACCTGTAGTCAGTCAGCTTTGAAGCAGTACATGTGATGATGCACAGTGTTTTACTGGGGATTGAAGATGTGTTGAGTTCTCGGTATGTCTATGTTAAACTTGGCTTCTTAACTTTAAAATATACTGGTTACGAAAAGCAGCGTTGGTGCCTTCTGTAAATGAAACAGACTTCTTCAGTTCTTGGGGTTGTAGCCTGAAAATTCTGCCTGTCATCAGGTGGTTTCTAGTTTCTTTAAAGGTAGTCACTGTAGGGCAAAGTACATTCCTTAATAATATGGTTTCGCTTCAATTCTTTGTAACTGGAACTTGTCAAGAAAGGAAGGTTCAAATTAAGAGCTGTTACTTTTTCTCTATAAATTCTGCTCATCTTGGGGATGAACACAACATTAATAAGTGAAATAGTCCCCAGGTACTGGGAAGTAGAGTCATCAGATGAGCATTGTTTTACTTCCAACTCATGTCTTGAATATTCTCTGCTAAAAAGTGGGCATGAAGAATAGCATTCTTGTTGCTGACCCAGCTTCCTACTTCAATGGATCCATGTGCAGTTAATGAGAAAGCTCTGCTGGATATGTGTTTTGCTCTCAAATCCGTGATTTGGTATCTGGCCTGTGTTTATTTTTGGATGAAGCAGACATTCTGGAGCAGAAAGTATAAATTAGGAAATGCAAGAAGATACAGTGGATTGAGTAAGATAAATACACTTGTAATATAGCTGAGAGAATGCTTTCTTTCTCCCTTCCCCCCCCCCCCCCCAGTGGTTTTTGTTAATAATGCAATTGCTGTAATGTGGGAGATGTTCAGGAACACGGTGTGTTATAATTAGTGGAGGTGATACAGTGTTGCTTAGTTAAATGGTAGGAGTTGTTACTAGAATTATCTGAGGTCTTAATGTATTTTTTTAGAGATCCTAAATCATTATGGAGTAATAAAAGTAAATTAATTAAATTCCCTACTGTGTTTTTATTTGTCTTACTAAATAGAACAAACCATTTAGGAACTGAGCCTTCAAAAAGTTACTAACCTCTTCCATATGGTGACATTTGACAGTGCCAAGTCCCAGTAGTCACTTCCTGTTTGCTTCTGGTATACATTTCTCTCCCATTACCATAGCCCATTAATTCACCTAAATTTGAAGTGCTGTGGTGGATACTGGTGTTAGACTTCATGAACATGAGTCTCTGCAATGTAACCTGCTTCTTCTAGCTTTGATAGTTGCTGATTTGCTCAGCTAAGAAGCAGTTGATTCCTTTCTGCTTAAGGAAACATGAGTTGTGTGCACCAGAAGTTTTCAGAAAAATGCCACAGTAACAAAGTTAACCTAATGGGGAACCTTTGTATGCAGTACAATTGTTTGAATCTGCACCGCTTTAAAATGTTGTAATTTGCAATTTATTCAGCAACCGGAGTATCACATATAGTCCCATTAAACTTCATGGTTGTGTTTGCACAGCATGGGGCAGAACCAAAGCAACCAGGCGTGTATCAATCATTCTAAAGTTCTTGGCATCTGGCAGTGTCCATGGAAGAGACCGAAGGATGCTACAAGATATTTGTCTTCAGTGCTCGTATTTTCCATAGGTTTTTCTCTGTTGTTAAATTAGTTGTACTGTGTGTCCACCCTTATAAAATGTTTCCCTGACGTTTTGTCACAAGTGTTGTAAAATCTGGCAAATCTGATTCCCTCTGTTACCCTGGGGGCTTTAACCTACTTTTGAAGTGAAATATTCAGAATCCATTAACCAATGGTTCCTGATGTGTGCAGACATATATACTTAGGCACAGAGCAATATATTAAAGGATTCATATACCTAAATCTATTATTCAGTTCTATAGTATGCCTGGATGAAGAAAACCACTTTTTTAGCATTACATGATGTGCAGTATTTCTCACTCTTCATACCTGAAGTATTTCTACATAGATTTTTTTAAAAAAAAGGTTCATTAATGGAAAATTTCAGCTGAAGACATAGTATTTTGGAGAAGTTAACGTCTGAACGCACTGTGTACAAGAG
Organism: Rhinopomastus cyanomelas; assembly: GCA_013400115.1. Classification (NCBI taxonomy): domain Eukaryota; kingdom Metazoa; phylum Chordata; class Aves; order Bucerotiformes; family Rhinopomastidae; genus Rhinopomastus; species Rhinopomastus cyanomelas. The sequence continues at coordinate 21,775 of VXBP01003127.1, forward strand.
AGCAGGTTAGAATGGAAAGAGTTACACTATTTAAGGCATTGGTGTTTATTACCACTCCAAATTCTAACACTTGTTTGTATAAAACTGTAGTGAAATCTGTGAAGACATTTTAGTGATGCATGTATTGCCAAAGCTTAAATTGCTAGCTGAGTACCAGAAAGGAGGAACCTCTAACATTTTTCAGTAGACATTTGCAAGTAAGTCTTCAAAGAAAATGAAATGCCATGTTTTTGGCAGTTTTTTTTCTTCTGTCTAAAATCTAGAAAGGATTAATAGTGTATTTCTTTTATTGAATGGTAACGTGAACTACACTTAGCCCCTTCCTAGCTGTTTGGTGAACTGTGAATTTAAAAAAAGACAAGATCATCACATGTGATATTTAATAAAAGAGGTTTGGGTTGAGTTTGTTTGAAAGAGCTGGGGAACACTTTTCTGTCAAAAAGGTCGTGTGAACCACACTGAGCTTACTGTGTAGCTTTGAGAGATTTTCCATTTTTAAGAGGCTCAAGAATGGACTAATTCAAGAATAAATGCAACTGGGAATACCTTTCCAGGATGCCTTGTGAACTTCGGTGTGGAAGACATGTGATAGCCACGCCAAAGCTCGACAATGGACTGTGGTATAGCTAGATCTTTATCCATGTAAGGCTACTTGGATAATTTGTGGCTATTTTGAATTGTTTCCAGCAGTTACATCACAATCCAAGTTGCAAGACTACTGTGTGATTGTATGACTAGCTCAGTTCAAGAGGGATGTGGAGCTTCTGGAGAGAGTTCAGCGTAGGGCAACGAAGATGATGATAGAGGTGGAGCACCTCCCTTACGAGGAGAGGCTGAGGGAGCTGGGTCTCTTTAGCTTGGAGAAGAGGAGACTGAGGGGTGACCTCATTAATGTCTACAAATATTTGAGGGGTGGGTGTCAGGAGGATGGCACTGGGCTATTCTCGGTGTCATGTAGTGATAGGACGAGGGGCAATGGTTGTAAGCTGGAACATAGGAGGTTCCACGTCAAACCTGAGAGGGAACTTCTTCACAGTGGGGGTGATGGAGCACTGGAACAGGCTGCCCAGGGGGGTTGTGGAGTCTCCCTCACTGGAGATATTCAAGACCCCCCTGGATGTGTTCCTGTGTGACTTGGTCTGGGTGATCCTGCTGTTGCAGGCAGATTGGACTAGATGATCATAGGTCCCTTCCAATGGAAGGATTCTATGATTCTATGATTCTATGACTAGCTGGACTAGACAAGTTAGTTTGCACATCTGTAGTAGAATACACAGAATTAGTGGTTTTGTAATTGCAGCAGTGATCAAAAGAGTAGTCTGTCACACAAAGCCTGTGTCTGAAGACAAGTATTGAATCCTCCTAGCTAGCTGAAGACAATAAAAGGCAGCTTAGACCAGCTATTCTCCATAATGCTCCAAAATGCTTATTTATTTATTTATTTAAGTTATTTTCTTTTTGGTAAGGAGTCCATAGAACAAGATATATAGCCTGGAGTCCTCAAAATCTAAGTGCAACAAGTGTGTTTGTGTGTAGATTTGTTGAAGCTCAGAATATGTAGTTTGAGGTACAGAAGAATGCCTCTGTAGTCATTCTGATGTTTTGAGATGTTTTCCTCTGATAGGGGTAATTAAGATAGTTCAGTATCTCTTGAAAGATAGTTCAGTGGCTCACTTGCAGAGGAACCACAAGACCATTATTTTGTTCTGGTTGGCCATTAAGTTTTGTGGATTCTTTATGGTTATTTGTGGTTTGGTTGACAGCATGCCTAGCTTTGTTCATTTTTTCTAGTTCGATAATAAGGAGGTCGAGCACCTCCCTTATGTGGAGAGGCTGAGGGAGCTGGGTCTCTTTAGCTTGGAGAAGAGGAGACTGAGGGGTGACCTCATTAATGTCTACAAATATTTGAGGGGTGGGTGTCAAGAGGATGGAGCTGGGCTATTCTCGATGTCATGTAGTGATAGGACGAGGGGCAGTGGTTGTGAGCTGGAACACAGGAGGTTCCACGTCAAACCTGAGAGGGAACTTCTTCACAGTGAGGGTGATGGAGCACTGGAACAGACTGCCCAGGGGGGTTGTGGAGTCTCCCTCACTGGAGATGTTCAAGACCCACCTGGATGTGTTCCTGTGTGACTTGGTCTAGGTGATCCTGCTGTTGCAGGCAGATTGGACTAGATGATCTTTCGGGGTCCCTTCCAATCCCTAATGATTCTATGATCCCTGGACTGCCTTTAGAAAGAGAGAGAACTCCTTTCACCGTTGTATGAGCTGTTTTCATACATTATTGTTTTATCTTTTCCCTTCCTGCCTCCAAAAAATAAGTTGCTTACTCTAAAACCTTCTTTTAAAAACCTAAGAACCAGCTGCTAAATAATGGTGTGGTAAGCAGAGCTGTATTATAGTAAGTTCAAGCCACAGCTCTCAATTTGCTAGCAACAACAAGGAAAAAAAAAGCCCAGCCATAACTTACATCCTTCACATCATAATAAAACAAACCCCTCATTATTTCTTAATGTGAGCAAGCAAGCATAATGCTGACCCAAAATAAATACAGTTTCATCGATGTGCCACAAATAAGATGCTGCATTAGATGCTATTTAAAATTCAAAAAGAGATTTATTCCAGTTAAACATTTAAGCGCATATGGAAACACTTGTCCTGTACACTTATATGATTAATTACGTCTTAAAATTAAGCCAGCGCTTAAGTGGTCATTGGATGTGGGCCATAATAATTTCGTACATGAAGTCAGAATGTGGTTGATTTACAGAACTTTTACTGTGTAGGAATTATCCTGATATATTGCACAATTATGAAGAAAGAACAAGTAATATTTCTTTTTCCAGCTAAATTTTTCATTTGACTAATTTTTCTCTTTAGGATATTTCACCACTTAGATACTGAAAACACAATAACAAAACCCTAAGCTGTATTCCTGGGAGAGTTAATGCAAAACCTTGCTGAATTCATTACAATAACAGTTGATAGAATTTACTTGTTTATTAGATGAGTGGTGTGAGATTTGTGATGATCTGAACCATTCATTTCCTTCCTTTTAAATGTCTGGGGTTTGCGAATGGTGTGAGATTGCACTACTTTATTGTCACTTAGCAACCTTAATAGGGTTTTGAATCTGAGTAGTAGCTTGTGGGTCGTGGTGAGTCTCCCTAGGTATTTGCTGTGTGGGAAGTAACACAAGCTCCGTGGGCAGCTGCTGAGAGGATGCATGACGAACCTGTGCCAGGGTCCTTCTAGATGTGCTTACTGAGGAGAGCCGACCATGCCCTTTGGTGTCATTTTGCACTTCTGGCATAGTTCTGTGCTGGGAAGATCTGACGAGGTTTTTCATGCCTGTGGAGAGTTAAGTGGATCTAACAGGCTGTCATGCTGCTCTGGTCAGTTATGTCCTGTTGTGTCGTTGCTTAAATTTAGCAACTGAGTTTGTCTGGCTTCAGTTTGCCAGCTGGTAGTCTCCATTCCTGCTGCGATGCTCCAAAGTGAGGTCGGTGTCCTCCTAGCCCTTGGTGAGGCGGGTGGCTTGCGCTGGTTCCGCTGAGGTTGTCAGAAAGGATCAGTGTGGCTAGCAGCAGTGACTTCTTACCTCCCTTGTGCACACGCTCTGCTGATCGTGAGCATGGGCACATACTTATTTGTTTGTTTTAATGCTCCCATAAAGACATGTTGCTTCTTGCACTCTCCTTCCTTCCTGCTGCTGTCACGGTTTCTTCAGGAGTTTGAACAGAGAAAAGGTGACATCCGTTTTGCTTTCAGCCTGTGCCTTTGCAAGGTTTCTCCCAAGAATCCCCATAAAGAGAGGAACTGCCTAAGACCTAGGCTTGCTGGGCAACAAGTCTTAGGATGCAGATAGATGATGTCGCTACTCTGGGTAGTTTCTACCTGCACTGCCTCTTCCCTCAGTGGTGCTGATGAGTTTGGGAGCAGATGGTTCTCTGGAGAGCTATTGACTTGAAAACTAATGCACCCATTTCTCTGATGTTTTTCAGCTATTATTTCAATTTTTTGCCTGGTATCTCAGGGAAGTTCACACAAGTGACTCTAGAGACATTAATTTGCCTCAGTTTCAGAGGTCTGTTAAGGTGAAAAAAGAACATACAGGGTAAAAGAGGTTTTGTGAGTCAAGGATCCCAGCACTGAAAGAATATGGTAATCTTAATGGTGTAAACAGCAATTCTTTGTATTTTACATCAACCTACTATATTTGTAATATATAGATTTTGCCAGGGGAGAATGCTGGGAAGACTTACGTCTGCAGTGGAGAGCTGATGTGAGTGATTTACCTGGGGGTGAGATGAAGAGCCAATGTTTCTGATTAAACCAAAGCTTTTAATGAAATAAAATTTTTATCATTTACACAGCTCCTCATTACAGACAAAATAAACAGCAGCAACCTTCAGAGACTTTATTTTCTTTCCCCCGAGTGAATAAGCTTGTTTGAGCAGACTTTGCATATAACCTAGGAGTCCTCAGTATAAGGATTTTGTAGGGGTAAAATAGGGTTTAAGAAAACTTCTTCATGTAGTTCACTTGACTGTATCTTGATTTTAATTTTTTAAAAACATTTCTCTTTTTCTTGTTTATGAACGAATGCAGAGCTAATACACATGCTTGTATACAGCTTATTGTCTGCTTCTGGAAGCAGACAAGCTTTAGGAAGCAGAGGAAAGACTTTTCCCTGTACTGAATCATAGAATCATAGAATATATTGGGTTGGAAGTGACCTCCAAAGGTCGTCTAGTCCAACCCCTCAGTCCATTGGTTATTGTTGTATAGAGAAAACATTTTAGTCAGTGTGCCTCAAAACTACATGTAGGCAAGATAAAATTTATGCTTGAGATATTTTACTGCTTAAGCTAGTGGTCTCCAACCTTCTCCATCCACTGGCAATTCAGCTTTCAGAAATTATTCAAGTTAGGGTCCGTGCTTGTATCCTGACTACTAGACATTTAGCCTTTTCCCCCTACTTGGAAATTTTCTAAAATGCATTAAAAAAATTCCTCTGTACTTCAGAGGGTTGTCAGACTTCTGTCTGTGCCCCGATGTTGCATCACAATTGTAGTGAGTACAGAACTTCTGAGGAGTTCTTGTCAAAAACAAGCCGTTAAATATGATGGTGATACCCAGCCGAGTGCTTAAATGCCCATCAATGCTTTTGTGAGTTATCTCCTGTTACCTGGTGTTGCCAGGTAAATGCAACTGCAGGGAACAGCTTTTTTTTTTTTTTTTAAAGAATGGTCTTTATTCCAGTCTCCATAAACTTTGCAATTTTCCATAGTTCTGATTATGTGTGCACTTTAGATGACACTACTTCTCACTTGAAGGGACCAGTAATTCTATGTTTGGGTGTGTGCACACGAACCAATGCTGGATTTTTTTGCTTACACTGTTAAGGGCAAAACAACTCAAATCAGTTTTTCACTTGGTTGCTGTGTGCACCACTCAGGAGGAGATAAAACGAATTAACATCACTGGTTCTTCTCCTTCCTCACGTTTGGTCAGCCAGGAACCTGCTGCCTACAGTTTTGTAGAGGGCTACTGTTTCAAATTACTCTTTGAGCCAGTAATAAAAACCTGTGTCCCTGGAAGGTTGTCTCACAGTGAGGCGCTGGAAATGACTGTAAAATCATGTATTTCCTATCTGAGTTTGACAAAAATAACCCAAGTCATAGCTAGGGCAAGAGACAAATGACCTTCTGCTGAATTTTTATGCTAAGGTTGATTATACCTTTTCTTTGAAATATACACCAAGGCTATTTATAGCTAATCTGAAGTTTAAATTACTGTGTGTGAGTGGAAGAGGTTACAGATATCTTTGCTAGAAAAAAAGTAGTTATGGGGGTCGTTACAGAATCCTCTTAGCAATGTTGGTTGTAAGACACTCTGGGATGTCACCTGGTCTCATCCCCATGCTCAGAGCAGTGGAGGGGCATTTTCAGAGCAACATTGTGTTGCCCAGAGCCCCGTGTCTCCCAATGTCTTGCAGATCCTGGTTTGTTTCAAATTAAGTATTCTGCGCCTTCCTTTTACACAAACGTCATGGATCACCTCTATCTGCTGAGGAGGATTTGTCAGTATTTAAAGGCCTGGTTGACTACCTTCAGAAGCAAACAAAAAATTTCAATGGTACAATGTCAGAATGGTTTTTCAAAAAGAAGAGTGCCTTTCTTCTCACTCCTCTCATATCTTATAATGTGGAGCAGGAGTGAAACGGTGTTGTGGCTGTCTATTTATAGATTTAGTAATGTGCCCATGTACACTTATTATACCTGATTAGGAGTATTCTAAATAACTTTTTGTTTGCATTACAGATAAAGCTGTGTGATTGCAGATCAATCACATGGAATCGTCATACCTTACAAAGGTCTAAAGTCTTTTTCCTCTCTAAATTAAACCTCTTTGGACTGATTGCTGTTTTCAAATAGAATCCATACTATGACTGTGATTTATTTTACTGTAGGACCATGCTGCTTTACTTAAAATTGGAAAGCTAAAATTTTAAGAGGCACTCAGGGGAACTGGGAGATAAGCTACACTAAAACTTCCTGCAAGAGAAAATTGCAGGAATTTACATCCACATTTTTTTCTGTTTTGGTTGTCATTCTACATCATGTTTGATGACCTAGGATTTGACTAAGATGCAGCTAGTCAAGATGCAACTGAGAGTGACTGGCTGAGAGGTAATGGTTTTAAGCTAAAAAACTGTAGATTTAGGGTGGACATTAGAAAAAAGCTCTTCGATATGAGCGTGGTGGATCACTGGATCATGTTGCCTAGTGAGATGGTAGGGGCCCCATCCTTGGAGATGTCAGGCTGGATGGGGCTCTGAGCAATCTGTTCTAGTCAGAGATGTCTCTGCTTGCTGCAGGGGGGTTGAACTAGATGACCTTTAGAGGTCCCTTCTAACCCAATGCATTCTGTGATTCTGTAATGCTGCAACCATCTTCACCATTCTTCCCACATCACTGGCTTTAGCTAGTGGTGGTGATTGTACACCTCTATGACTCAGGTCATGAATATCATACAGAAAAAGACTTGCCTGAATGCAGCAAGTATATCCTTGGTGCAGGGACTTGATGAAATATAGACTTCTTGAGCGTTCATGTCCTGGATTTCCTTTTAATGCTTTCTCCCAGGTAAATTGCTTGCTGTGGAAGTGATTATAAAACTTGTCAAACGGTGCAAATGTAGTTGAAAGACTGTATGTCTCCTTTCTGAGCCCAAGCTTGCTTTTCCATTGTGCTTGACCTCAGACCACTTAAACGTTGTGGGTTGTTGCTAATACAACAAATCACATTTATCGTAGCATGTGGTGATGGAGCAATACTCATTCAAAGCTCTCCCAAAGGTGTTAAACAATAGTAAATCTCTGATTCTTGATGTGTTCAGAAAAGTACTTCTGCATTTTTTCCTTCACTGGGGATAGAAGTAATGTAACTTAAACAAAAAATAATTTCTATTGAGCTCTATGACAAAAGTAATAGACTGTATCCACAGTGATGGTGCTGACTTTTGCTTTAAAAACTTGATCAATTATTAAAGCCCAAGAATATGTGCAAGGGTGTCTTAGAAATGTACCTAAGAGAACTTCAGTTCTGTAGGTAGCTACACAGTGTGTAAATTATTACTCACCTTAGTAGGTGAGTAAAAAAGGAAAAACGTTCTGACACCTAAAGTTTAATGGTGACTTTTGTTTTAATTGCAGGATTAAATTATTTTTAGATGCAAAGGTTGAAAATCAGTAGCAGGAGCTTGTTTAATGGTACAATAGGCTGAGGTTTTTGTATTCCTTAGAGCTTCCTAAATTTAACTGAATCTGCACTTAAATTTTACCCAAGAGAATGGAGCTTACAGGAGGAATTTCTATATGTGCTATCTGAAAATTCCTTATTCACAGATTTATTATTTATTTTTCCTTAGCCATTATGTGTAGGTTGGTTATTCTCATCTTTACAGATGTTTCTCTGTAGTTTAAAATTCAGGAAAAGCAGTGCCAAGCATGAGGACTGAAGTTCATGCAGTTCCCTGACATAGTAGTGCCTATTATAGAAGCACTGTTTATATAGTTCCAGTTAAGAACATCACGGCATGTCTATTACAACTATCTCCTTTTATATATTGGCTATAAAAACTAACACTAAACTGAAGGAAGAATGTGGTCTTGATGTTTTATTGCTTAGAGCTAATATATAGTGAAAGCCCATTTGAGAGCATTCAGGAATAAATGCTGCTTATCATTGCAGTCTCTTGGCAACCTGTACTGGGTTCATCACATATAAGCAAGCAGCTGCCTGAGCTTTGGTGGGAGGTTTTTATAGTCTCTGTTATTTTCATGAGTTGCAGATAGGAGAGTATGATTTCAAATGTTGGCACCCTGGGATTTGGACAGTGGGAATGGATATGCTTGGCATTACTAAAAGCTTCCATGCAAGAGAATGAAGGATGAGAGTGCAGCCAGTGCATGTCATCAGTGCAGTTTAAATGGAGTGTAGTATGTGGGACAGCTTCCTACTGAAGGTAGATCAAAGCAGAGGTAGAGGATTGTTTGCAAACAGCAAGGTAGCTTGGGAACAGCTTATTTGCCTGTATCTTGGGGACTTGGAACTGCAGATCCCTGTAAAACCTTAACTTGACCGTCTCTTTCAGTGACCTCCAGGACTTTCATTTTGGCCAGGACATAGGTATAACGCTGCAAATTAATAAGACTGCTGTAGTTTCTAAGAGTGTCTTCAAGCACTGTCAAAGCCCACAGAGGCTAAATGAGTGCTTGGTAGAGGACAGGGTGTTTGTTGCCTCAGCAAGGAAGGTCCTGGTACTTGATCCACACATGTGTGAGCTGCTGATCTGAACAGAGAACCAAGCACAGAGAAATAAGGAGTATCTCTGAAGTAGGAGAGTGTGTTTGAGTGTGTGATCCCAGTGATTTTTTTTCCCCCTCACACTGAACAACTTCCTAGCAAAGAAGAAACTGGATTTAAGTTTCTGTATATTGTACTGCTTCATGTGTGTGCCTTGATAGAGTTTGGTAAGGAAGAGGATTTGTGGGTGTTCTATCTCTAGCGTGGTATCAGGTATTGCCTTTTGAATGGCTTCATAACAGTTCTTACCCTGGAAGCTAGTGATGCTTATGGGACTTGCTTAATCCTGTATGTGAATCTTGAAAGAGGGAGTGCTGCTGAAGGGCAACATTCAGCTTGTGACATTTTTCATTATTTTTCTGCAATCTGTAGCTCCTGAAACACTCTATTCTTTGTTTTCCTTACTTCTTCTTAGGTGGGTACCTATCCATGAGTTCACAATGTTGAGTTGTGTGTTTTTAATTACTGCTTTCAGAAACCAAAGAGTAAAACATGAATGCTTGTCTTACAAATCCAGCTGACCCATTCATTCTTTCACTCTTTCAGGAGTGAAATGATGATGCTGTAAGCCTTGTATGTCTTCTAAGGATAAGGACTTACTTTGATTTAAAAACGTTTATTTCCCTAGTTGTTGCTAAACAAGGAAGGCAGACATAGTAGGCTACTGGAATCAAAGGACTGGAATGCAGATCTAAGTACTGAAAGCCTTTCTGTAACTGTTAAAACATTTTCTATTTGCAGGACGTGTGTTCTGAGATGTATGTGTTCTTCTCCTGAAATGTGTATTCTTATGCTATAATTATCTGTACTTACGAACTTGTATTTTAGAGCTTATTTGCTCAAACTAGAGAGGACATGTTATTTTTGCTTTTGTTTTGTTTTTCTACTATTTTGTTTCCCCTCTCAGATGAGCCTGGGGATTCTTCAGGAGCAAGTTACAGCTCATAAGCTGAGACAGATACTACAGAATCTATTGGAACACTTGTTCAGTTTCTTTCTTTAGTTGAATTTTGTACCACTTCACTGTTATGTCAAATGCCTGTCAGGTCTCAGCTGCTGGTTACAGTGGTGGAAAGGGGAGGTGGTTGCCATGAGTGAGCTGTTTAAAGTTGTTCTTTGTCCCTGTGGCTTTTCTTTTATTTTCTAAAACAACTGTATAGCTTCAAAGGACTTTTCTGTTGCAGTGAACATGAAGGTAGGGTGCTGGGCCATAGTGATCATCAGATATGGCAGAATGCCGATTGACAACCATTTTCTTGTCTTGGATAAACATCATGACCTGTTGTGAAAGCTGCACTGTAGGAACTGTGCTAAGGTAGGATCTGCTCTCTGCCTGCTTCTCAAATAGAGGAGCTCCATTCCTTGGTAGAACAACTGATGTTTTGTGATGTAATTGGATGTTGCCACCTTTTTTACAGTATGTATTTCACAGCTAATTTTCTAGTGAAACTGTGTGTCTGCCTATGGTGATGATAGTGATGATAGTAGTGATGATGATTTTTATTGTATCACACGTTTCAGCTTTAGATGACTCATTGACAGTTGTCTATGTGGAAGACAGCAGAGCCATACTGAGGTGCCCTATCTAGCCCTAAAAGAACTTGCTTGTCTTCTGGATCCAGTGCAGCCTTCTTGGGCTTTGTTGTTAATGTAGCTAATTAACTGGGATGTTACCTCATGCTAAAGTGGTAATCTTGCTTCCAGTTCCAACATGCTTCCTTTAGCGATAGCTCACATATCTCTGCAAAACACAGCATTGCATTGTTTAGCTCTGTCTCAAAATACCTGTGAGGAGAGATTTATAACAGGGTGCTTGCTTCTCCTTCCTTTTTTACTTTGATCTTTTCACACTGGTGAATTAGCATTTCACTTTGGGATGATTTCTTCTGTGCTGCTGAAGGTCTCTTTTCACATTACTTTTTTTGTTTATGTGCCTCACCATCAGACTCACCTTTCCATGTCCTAATCGGTGCTTCCTCATTCAATGCAACCATTTCCCTAGGAGCAGCCTACCTTCAGTTCTCTCCGTGTTTATTTAGGAGCATGGTGTCTGAACGATTGTATGTGACGAGGGAGAAGGACCTGTGTGAATCCAAAGCCTTGCGTGCCTTCTGTGGGAACAGTATTTGTTTTTTCCTACCTTCACGGTGCAATGAAATAACACTAAGTGGTGTGCAGCAAAACGCCACAAGCATCCTGGTAAACATCTTACTTCATTTGAGGACTGAGGTGAGTGGATATGGATGAATATGGTATGACGAATGTTTACAATTTTCATTTTTTCATGGTCTGAGTCCCCAGTAAATAGTTAATGTAAGGCTGAAGTAGAAAGAGGTTCAAAGTGCTCTAGTCCAAGTAAAGATGTCAACACTATGAGATAGTCTAATCAGGATCAGAGTTGCTTTGGTTCAGAATCTTATGTGTGTTTGTTGCTTTTTTAGAAACCTGGTTTTTTATTTGTTTGGTTTTTAATCTTCTATTGACCTAAGAAATACAGTTATTGTAGTTAACAATGCTGTTGTAACACACACTGACAAAATCCAGATAACTTGAGGTTGGGTTGACACTTGATCCTTTACTCATGCTATTTGTTCCATGATATTTTTTCCTCCATGACATCATGAGCTTTCAAAGTGCCAGTAGTTTTTTTTTTTAAACAGCCTAGCCTTTTCTTCCTTCGTGCCATAACCGTTATGTGTAAAACCAACTTGTTTTTCTTTTTAAAATTATACTTAGTACCCATTTCAAGAGGAAGCTGATGGCCATGTGCGAATGTTTAACATCTGCGTTGGTTTTGCCACCATGTGTACCAAGCAGCTGGCACATACTTTTATCTGCAGGGGTGCATTGACATTTTTCCCAGCAGCTGTATCCATGACAACAACTGGGAATGTCCATGGCTCCTCTTTAGCTTTCAGAAGAATATGAATACTTACCTTTCTAATGAAAGGCCTGGAAGTAAACGATGTGTAACTTTAAGCATGGCGTATTTACTTCAGCCATTCAATAATGATCTCTTCCAAGAATTAAGTATCAAGGAATTATCAAAGGAGCAAAATTAGAACACATATATCCAAATGTGTTGAGAGAAGATCCAGTCTTTATTTTGTGAGCACCTACTATGAACTAGTGTGGACTGTGCAAGTGTTTTAAAACACAAACTTTCTTGGGAAGGGTTGACATCTGTACAAAGTACTTACCTTAAACACATTCAGAGATGTGAGGAAGAAACACTCCAGTAACAGGACAGAACTGCCCTCCCTGTTTTCCTAATTGATTGTGTCTGAGTAGAGCACTGCCTGCCTAGCATTGTCATCTTTAAATCCGGTGGTAGATGGGGCATTCAGCATCCAGCAAATCCAAAGTGACTGACTTACATGGGATTTGTTGATGCGGAATGCTCATGAAATGCGTATGGTTTCTAAAGCAGGCTTTTATGATGAACACGGAAGAAGTTGGGGAATAAAACAAAGGGCTCAGAAAACTTCATTTTCTCTTAAATATAAATCTGAATTCAAGGATGAGATCAACTTAAACATCCTGCTAATAAACAGACTGCCAAAACCCAGTGATTTTGTAGGAGCTGAGATTTTTATTACTGTGAAAATGGTGCAACAACTATTGCTTTGGGAGAGTCACATTCTGCCTTCAGAACTCTTCTGCATACTCTCTACTCTGTTCTCACAAGTAGCTTCTGGAACCGCAAGAAGAGCCAACTATACCTCATACCAGATTTTAAGATAATTCATTGCTTTAGGAAGCAAGCACTATGGTAGAAGTATTTAAATTAATTTATTCATAGTTACCTGTACAAATGTTGTCTCTTTTTTCCTTCAAATGAATGAGAGCATGGGAAACAGGGTAGACAACAGCCTTCCAGCTTTCTTAGAATTTTCTGCCTCTTGCTCTCTGGTGAGGATAAAGGAGAGAGGTGGTACCTTTAGCTTTTGGGAATTTGCAGGAGAATAGGAGAACCATAAAAGTGATGGCAGAATGTGGGAAGATAGAATTCAAAAAGCCCAGATAAGCTTCTGAAGAGCATGTGCAGTTGAAGAAAGCTGGAACATAGGAGGTTCCAGATAAATATCAGAAGGAACTTCTTCCCAGTGAGGGTGACAGAGCACTGGAACAGGCTGCCCAGGGAAGTTGTGGAGTCTCCTTCTCTGGAGATGTTTAAAACCTGCCTGGATGTGTTCCTGTGTGACTTGGTCTTGGTGAGCCTGCTGTGGCAGAGGGATTGGACTAGATGATCTTTCAAGGTCCCTTCCAATCCCTAATGTTCTGTGATTCTGTGAATGCACTGACAACTGCCGGTCTACAAGACAGAGACTTGGCCTCTAAGGCTGTAGGTAGGGAGAGGTTTCTGCATAAAGCTTTTACATTATTCACATGGCAGTTCTGTATCTTTGCATTATTTCCAGGGTATGAAGTTGTTTGGTGCCTCTTGGTATCCCCACCTAAAGGGAAAGAAGGTGGAGGCTAGCTGGCTAGCAGTTCCATTATGCCATCAAACCTCACTTTGGTTGTTCAGGCTACGATCAAAAGCTTTTCCATTCCCAGGCAAGAGGAAGCAGCTATGACAAACTCCGCAGTCGCTAAGGACCATGTGGATTCCCTGTAGGGAGAAACCAAAAGAGAGAACACTGTGTCTGGAAAGGCTGTTACAAAGCTATTACATGGAAGAGCTGTTTTTCCATTGGGGCACGAGCAGGCCTGGATTTTCTGATAATTTTTGAGAGAAGACAGAGACAGGAGAGAAGCCCTTGGGAGGTGGAGAGGTAGTCAGATATTTGTGTGTTGTGGAGTGGGATAAAGAGAGGTCTTCTTTGCCTCATTGTGGAGCTTCCAGACTGCTCCACAGAAGGAGGATCAAAAGACTTCGGGAAAGGGTGTCAGGATGGTTTCAGTTTTGTTTGGAGCTCCCAGGCTTGGGGCAGAATGCATCAGTGGGTCTATCCCAGTGGTTCAGACCTTGAAATTTTAATCCTTTCTTTGGAACAGCTTCTCCTGAGTTTAGTGAATGAGGTAAATGTAAGTTTTTATTCTGAGCAAATTTTGCATATGTTAGAGTATGGCCCTTTTATCCTTGCAGGAAATGAGGAAAGCCTTGCAAACCAGTTAACTGGAAAACCAATTAAAAAAGCTCACTTCTGTTACATGAATATAGTTGCCTCTAAGAGAACTTCAAATTTACAAACAAACGCAGAAGAATTAGAAGTTTTATTGTGCTTGGGTAAGAACAGGCTCTTGTTTTTGAAAGCTCAGTTGCTGAAGTAGTTCTTTACTGTAAAGCTTGTGACATGTCTACTGTTCTGGTTATGCAACCACAAATGCCTTTTCTTACCGTGCATTCTTAACCAGAAGAAAAGGATGGACAGAAACTGTTGATGATTTCTCAAGAAGGTGACCCTGGAGAACAACCTTTAGATGCAGTGTGTTGGCTGGGCATCTGCAGGGCAATTGAGGTTTCTCTCTGTTTCTTGGCTATGGCTCACACTGCTGAAGGGGTCACCTGTCTCTTTCTGGGGGAGATTTGATTAGGCAGCACCTGACGCAGTGTGTCAGCAGGGCTGGATTGGCGCTGCTCTTGTTCCTGCACCTGTTGGGAGCTGGCTGGAGCCAAGTTTTGACAGTGTCAAAAAAACCGAGAACAACGGCAACAGGCTCCAAAACGAGTGTGTTGTTGCTGTGCTGTGGTCTTAGAAGTCTCCCATCCTCATGTTATTGGGACCACCACGCTTGCTTCTCTTTCACAGCTTATTTTCCTTTTTGCTTTTGCATTTGTTACATCATTCATGGTGAGTGATGTTTGGTTTATGCTGAATGCATACCTGATGGAACTGCTCATTTGAGCACTTGGCCTCTGTGCCAATAAACAATACACCTTGGCAGCACCAAGCATTTTTTCCCAGTGAACATGTCAATTGTTGCAGGGTCTGAATGGCAATAAAAACTCATGGATGATCTTGAAAAAAGTTATTGTGTCCAACAATTTTACCAAAGCCAGTACCATAAGTTTTCTCCAAAACCCCTTGTATGCAGCCTAATTCAGCAGTTCAATAAACTTACTCATTTTAAACCTCAGTATTAGTTTAGTGAATCAATTTGTCAATAGAACAGACTATTTGACTAGAAAGATCTAAAAGAAGGATAATTAACTCTGTAGCTGATTCTGTCTGTCTTTTGTCTGATGCAGTCTGGAAGCAATTTAATAGAATATAAAGTATTTAGAATTTCATTATCTGAAATAGCTTTCCTTAATTCCATTTACTTTGCATGTTGCAACACCGAATTAGTGTGTTTTCTGTTCAAAGCTGCTAATGAACTACGTTCCTTTTACCTAGGTACTCTTAGACTTCCCTAATAAAGTCATGAACTAATAAACTTCAGAGCTGAGGTACAACAGATGTATCTGGAAAAGAGTCTGGTAATAATGGACTGATCTTTATCTCCTTTGTTACAGCTGACGTGGAGAAAGAGTCTAAACTAAGCGGGGTTTTCTGAGGGAAAGCAATCTTTTTGTTTTCAATATCATTTTCTAAAAGCTGATCTTTTTGCCTCTTAGGTTTACGTTGTCCACGTATTGTGCAACATTTCTCAAGCAATCTTTGAGTAATCAGTTTTAAATACTCAGAATTTTATAAGTACAAATCTTAATACCTCTTTCATTACAGATTTCATACACCTTTTATCATGCTTTCCCTTCAAGAAACTGCCTTGTGATGCAAATGTGGATGGTATCTGTCATCTGAAATGCTTCTAACCACCTGTCTGAACATAAAACCATAGTGTCCTTGAGCAGAAGATAGTCAGCAAAGCTGTACAAAAAATTAATTTAAAACCTGCTTTGCTGAACAAAAGTGTTTAACATAAAATTGTGCAATACATACAGCTAAAAGGGGATAATAGAAGGAAGTACAGCTTTTGTGTTGTTGACTACAATGACTTCTTTTATAACCACTGAAAAGGGGTCGCTAGGGTGGGATTCATGTCACTTGATTTCAGTGATGTCAGAGTCAGTCATCTACCTTGTCACCCAAACTCCCTTTCAGCTGGTCTTTCCCATAAAAATAAAAAAGGGTGTCTTTTTTTTTTTTTTAATTACTTTCCGTGATTCTGTCAGACTTCACTTTGTCCACATGACAGTCAGTTGACAGTGGGACTTGCGAATGTGGAGTCTGATGGATGCTAGGGGTTTCTGCAGGATATTATTTCTTCCTCTTCCTAGGAATTTAGATTTGTGTGTGCTTTAGCCATTATGTGTTGCATTAGTTCTCTCCTCTTGCAATAACTGTAATTCCTCCAGGTAGTTTGAGATGATCTGCTCTGCTTCCAAAAAGGTGGCAGTGCTGGTGCCCAGCAAGGAGTTACCAAGTCATACCGAGCATTTAGGTCACCGGCTGCAATGCAATATTAATTACCTTAAAGGAGCAGGTACAATAAGAACCTAAACAAGGTAGCCATGGATTTGGATAGCAAGAACAATTCATTGACAAATAGCTTTCTGCATGGACACTGTCAGGATTTCGCTCACTGTTCAGAGCAAATCTCACAAATCTAATCTTTCCTATCCCCGTTTCCACTACAGGAAAACAACTTTCAGGAGGGCCGTTTTACCAGTCTAAGACTGCTCGGGAGAAGTAAAAAGTGTCAAGTGTTTTGTGATTGATTTTGTTAATATCTTCATGGAAAGTATGAATCAAAATAGCACGGGAAAGAGAATGGTATTTTTGTTCACTCAGTCTGTCGGGGGATTGAATTTACACAAGATTTAGGAGCTCCGCTGACTTTTGCACACACACTCTGTATGACAGCCGTTTGAAAGTAATGCTTCCAAAACGGAAGAGATGCATCTTGTAATGAGCAGATAAGCCATTTCATTTCCCTTATAGACAAATAAATAGATAATATGTGTAGAGGGGGCACGTTTAGTGAGAACAAAGGTAAGTGAAGCTCTGCAATGCTGGAATATAAATAACTGATTTTACTTCATTAGAGGATTGCTTTAATCAACTCCTACTTTGGACATACAAAATGATTTTTAAGATATGTATTAGTTCAAGTTGGTAGTAGTTTTTGGGACATGTAGATAGGTCAAGGTGTCAACTGATGGGGTGGAGAAGTTTTAGGCATTAGGAAAAACTTCATTAAAGAAGTGGTCATCAGACACTGGAACAGGCTGTCCAGGGAGGTGGTTGAACCACCATCCCTGGATGTGTTTAAAAGCCATGTAGATATGGAACTTCGGGATATGGTTTAGCAATGAGCATGGTAGAGTTGGGTTATTGGTTGGACTCTATGATCTTGAAGGTCTTTTCAAACCTAAATGATTCCAGACTTTGGGAGACAGAGGGCTTTTGTTCAATAAAGCTTCAATTTTTTACACTTCATGTTTCTTCCATGCTTCTTTCCCATCTTTCACTCTAGTGCTTTTGGACTTCAGGAACCCATAGCATAGCATCCACCCTCAGTTTCATTTGTGTCCCTGTCCTGTCCCTGTCAATCTGTATTCTTTTTGATGCCCACCTGAATGTCTTGTGCCTTTCATGTATCAATCCTTAAATTACTGGTATGATAGAGGCCATGTGAACATGAAAGGTGCTAGGAGATGAGCAGGAATGATTTCTTTTCTTTGTTTCCTTTCTTCATAGCTTCCTTCTCTTACCTGAATGTAGGTAAGCAGCAAGGAGGAGCAGGAGGAGGGTCTGTTCTCTCTTTTGAGCTGCTGGCTGGTTCAGTCTCATGTTTCTCTGTGGTTTGAACTGCAGAGATTCTGCTAAGAAACACAGATGTTTAAAAATATCTCAAATAGGTGACAACTATTTCGAATGTAGCTTTCTATTTACTCCTAGATAGAAATTTTCTTTTCCTTCAAATTGTCCTGCTCATGGAACATCCCAAACTGGAAGCTCAAAATATTGCTTTATTTAGAAACATTTCACTGTGCTGTTTAGCCAATCGGGTGAATTCTTTCTGTATTAGATTATGTGGGGAGTAATAAATCTGACTGAGGGATGTGGCACATAAAAACCTTGGGAGGCAGAGGAGCCATGCTACATATGCAAAATCTCGTATGCAGCAGATTTGCAAGGAAACTCCTGGGAAATGAAAGTTAGAGTACACTTTTGGGTTTTGCCAAAGAAGTGATTTCAGAGGATCAGTGAAGCAGTAAGTAATATGAGAAAATTAAGCCTGCAAACTGTAAGTATGTATCTGTAAAATCAGATTTCCGTGTAAAGGCAAATATCTCTAAGAATGATGGATTTTAACAGAGCTAATTTCTCCAGTAGAATTTAAGTTGAGTAAACTTGTGCTGTGAGCCATAGGCATTTTTCTAAAATAGCTTGGTTTTGTAATTGCCAGTGTATTGGAAGAAATCATGTTGGTCTCGGTGTTTCTCAGTTCTGGTCTTATGTCTATTTATGTTTTACCTTCTGTTTAATTTTAATCTTTGATTATATTTTTTAATTAATGTACTACTGCCTGTCTGTCGTACATGTTGTTACCGGCAGCTGGTTTATTTTAATAACATGCAGTGCCTACCTGTCTTATTGTGCAGCAACTGTCTTGTTAAGTTTTATCTAGTCTGAGGTACGTAAATGTCACTTACCTAAACCCATCCTCCCTTCTTCCTTACAATGGTTTCTTTCAAGCTTTGCGTATTCACTGACACTAGCAAAGACAGAATATTGCTACCCAGGAATCACACTCATGATTAATGTCGCTGCTGGAAGTACAAAAAGATTTCCCTGCTTTTATTTTGATCCCCATTTCTGTGAAGAGGAAAATTATTAGTTATGAACAGTTAAGGTAAAACATTGCGTATGAGTTACTACAGGACAAACAATCAGTGGTTTGCAACTGCCTTCATACTAATTTTCTTAATTATAGTGTCAATTTGAAAAATACATTTTGGCAACAGCTAGATCATCGGCTTTCTCTTGGAGCTTTTTACTCAAAAGACAGATGCTTGGGAATCATACTTAACTAAAATAACTATGCACTTGACATTGCAGGAAGAGGTATTTAGAACCCATCAAGGAGAGCATTACACTGGGTTGCTGAATTCTTACTGATGTGTACTGGTAGATAAATTGATGGTTTAAAGTGCCTTATTTTAAAAGCACAAAGAATCAAGAGAACAGTTGCCTGATGAATGCACAGCTGCTGTCTTCCTTTACTAAGTTACCCTGTAATGTACACTAAATGGCAGCTTGGAGTATTGTGTGGTATTAAGCAATTTAACAGGTTTGACTTACGTTCTGTATAGCGCTGTCTGCGTTGCTGTGAAGCAGAACTGTGTTCTGGATATCACCATCATAAAAAACATTCTAATTAAATTGTTAATTTCATTAAATGGTCTTAGTATAAAGTTACAAATATAGTAAACACAAAATCAGGTCAAAGAGAAAAATGCTACTGTCAGTCTTGACTAATTTAGTTTCTCACTTAAGTACTGTAAAAAGTGCTATAGAAATGGGAAGCTCATTTGGAGTCGAAAGTTACTGACAGCACAGAAATATCCCCACAGGAGGAAGAGGCTGTTTCATGTTATCATAACTTGTTCTTTATTGCCATATAGATGATATGACCTGTTTCTCAAAGATTAAGGTAGCTTACGTGCAAAGGTTGTTGCTGGGATACTTAGATGGTTATGGAAGATTAGCTTAGGATGTAGAACGCAAATAAGGAAAAGATTGGGAAAACCTGAAACTACCCCATCCAAACAGTGCACAGGTAAGTGCATTGTGGTGTTTGCAGAAGGGGATTTCAGTTGATTTAAATATCAGCTCATGGAAACCAGCAAGCTCCATTGTATGATGGAGGTCCTCCTGGTCCACATTCGCCTTGCAAAAGAAGTTAGTCCGGTGCTGTTAACTGACTGTGGTTACCTGACTCACTAGCATGTCTGAAAATAGTATCTGACTGCCTCTCATCTCAGCTTTGCTGAATGGGGTGCTTTAATCAGAAAGCTTCCCATTGTGCCCTGGTTTGGGCAAGCAAACCCTTTTGTGTCGTCACTGCAGTGTTCCACACTCAAACTACAGGCATGATGATACCACACTGAATTTACCCACAATTGTTATCACAACTCGGAGATGAAACCCCATTAAGAAATGTTTGTTTCCCATGGTGGTCTCCTCGTACGCCTTTTTTTTTGCCCCCCAGATTTGCTCCTCTTAGTTATGCTGGTGCAGTTTTATGAGTTGCTCTGTAAAAGATATTTTTGTCATGAACTGGGGCTGAAAATAACATTTAAAAAAAATTAATTGTTTTACTTCAGTAACTTCATTGATCCAGGTTGCACCAGCATAGCCAAGAGGGAGATGAAATACAGGTCAGTGATGGGAATGGGAAGGAGAAAATGAGCCATCTGTGGGCACAGTTTACGTGTAGGAGCCAATCTGTCCTGCAGTCAAGTTTCCTACCTTGTCAGGAGTGAGAGGAAGATGCCTCTGAAGGCCTCCAGAGGGAGATCCTGTCCACCTCAGTTGAGTTGCCTCAACTTCAGAGGGAGTTCAGAATAAAGTTTCTAGTTTCCAAGATAAAATTCTGTAGCAGCTGCTGCGACTCCATTGCTTTAAAAAATAATCAAAAGTTCAGTGAATTAATTTATCATAGAATCATAGAATTCATTTCCCGTGAAACTTGCCAAGTCATAAAAATCACATTTATGTTTAACCTTACAGTGCTAAATTTCACTCCTCTTTAGTTCAGAATGGAACTTCCTTATAAATAGGATTATTTATAAACTTAAATGCCATGGCCCTAAATGTGTGTGAAACAGGGAATATGTTTTATTTTTCATCTACATAGCTGTAAGTTGATATCCAGATTGCTATTTAAGGAAATAACTTGTAAAGTAAGGCAAAACAGCTAAAAATAGAACCCAGTAACTAACACACACTCCTCCAAGTAGAACATGTGGAAAGCTTCCGTTGAGCGTGCTGGAGATTAATTTTACAAAGAAAAAAAAGAATTCTGTTAAACTGGGGATAAACACAACCTTTTGACAAGAGGAGAAGAGCCACGTCAGTCTATTAGTTTAAAACTAGAAAGGAAATGGGGAAAGGAAGAGGGAGGCGTGTGCAGCCAGTGTGGTGAACTTGGTCTGGCTCAGAAAGAATAGGGGGAAAAATGGGAAGCAGAACCAAGTGTGAGAAAAGCTGGGACATTCACTCAGGGATTCTTGGCTGTGTCTGTGTCCCAAATGTATTCATACTGTCTCAGTCTCGCAGCAAACTTAAGCAAAGTGTCTCCAGTCCAATGACTGGAATTTGGGAAATAAATGGGAGATTTCATTATGCCTGGACAACCGCGGCATCAGATCAAAAAGAAAAATATTAGTAAGAAGTGAATGTGTTTTGTTGACAGGGCAGAAGACTAGATGGAATGAGTAAGAGGGAAAGGCATGATCTGCTCTGCCAGTGTCACTGGCACTGAGCATGTTGGGACAGACCTGCAGCGCACCAGGAAATGAAAACCAATTATCTGTGGGAAGGGGAATAAAGTCCAATCTTTCTGCTCCATTTAACCCTAGCGCTAAAATTTGTTTAACTGGTTTAACTGCCATCCTGCTCTATTGCTTGAGCAAGGATCAGGTTAAAGTTTCCATCAAAATAATGTAGCATTTTGGCAAGAGGTTAGATTCCAGTAGCTAGAATTCTATTGTTAATTTAATTCACAGTTTAATAAACACTCATCCTTATTTTGGGACTCTTCATGGTCCTCACTGTTGTGTTCAGGTCTGCTTGTGTAAGCACAGATATGGTTTTTGAGACACAAGAAAAAAGGGTTGATTTTCTTCCAGTAGTTTTAATATCTTATGACTCTTTCAGAAAACTACTTTGGAAGAAGTTTTCACATTTCCATTTTTATAGGGTATTGACCTGCTGTTCTGGAGAACAGTTTCAGCTTGTATATGACATGAAACATAGAGGGAAGTTTATTCTCTGATGCAGAAAAAAATACAGACTGTATGGCTGTCACACATTGAGGAGGCTATGTTTGGGGACTGAGATTTGTGTTTCCCATGAGATTTTTTTAAGTTTAAAACTTGCACTAACCAGTTACAAAGGAGTGTTTGCTCATTTGTCCAGAAGGAGAACACCAGTATGCGTAGGACATACATATGGTAATTCATATTGCAAGCATTGCATTTTCCAGTGCATGAAATTCTGATGCACAGAGCAGATTTGTGCTGATCAATAAAAACAAGAAACACTAATTGCTTGAGATAGAACTGAGTGTTTACAACTTCTAAAAAGGAAAGAAGTCATACAGGGATGCAAGCGAAAAAGCAGTAACTTGTAGGAAATAAGAGTCAGTCACTCCGGAGACAGGCAGCTGTTGCTATTTGTTGTGTTTACTCTGCTTTAATAATTATAGCCCCTTCAATGTTAATTCAGAAAACAGATGTTGACAAGAACAAACCCATTGTTCTGTTCTGCAGGTTCTGCTGTGATGTGTTTTTTGTTCGACTTCGGTAATTAAGGTTCCAGTGCAGTAAATGGAAACCTTGGGATAGGATTCCGATGAAGGCCCTGCACTCTGCTTGGCTCCCTTCCTCTAAGGGAGTGGGATAAAGCTTCATGTCTGTGAAGTGGTGGTGGCAACCCATCCATCTCCGTGCAAGGACTCTTGAAGTGTTTCAGATCAGATAGTCTAGTGCAAGTGAGATAACCTGGTACAGCACCCTTTTCCCAAATACACTGTTTATTTTAATTTTTAAGGAAGACTATTTGTGCTCTTCTTTTGCTCATCTGCTTCACCTACTGCTTGTTCATGGTGAAAAGCAGAGATCATCGCCTTGATGCAGAGTGAAAAGCCGATGTTTTATCAAACAGGTGATTTTAAAGTGTGAGATGGAGAGCGTGGTCTAGGAGGAGAATCTAGATAATCTTTGGGTGTAAGTAATGTTGAAAGGTGGTATTTCTTATTACATAAGCACTTGGAATTTTGGGATTTTTCTCATATGGTTTGACAGCTTTAAATGTATTTTAACGGTTGAATCAAATAATAAAACTACTCTGCCCTGATGAGACTGTGTCTTTATAGTGTCCAGTTCTAGGCCCCTCAGGTGAAAGAGGACACAGTACAGTCAGCAAGTTTGCTGACGACACAAAGCTGGGAGGTGTGGCTGACACCCCTGCAGGCTGTGCTGCCATTCAGTGAGACCTGGATAGGCTGGAGAGCTGGGCAAAGAGAAATTTAATGAACTGTAACAAGGGTAAATCTTGGGTCTGGGCAGGAACAATCCCAGGTACCAGTATAGGCTGGGGACTGATCTGTTGGAGAGCAGTGTAGGAGAAAGGGACTTGGGGTCCTGGTGGACAGCAGGATGACCATGAGCCAGCAGTGTGCCCTTGTGACCAAGAAAGCCAACAGCATCCTGAGGTGGATCAGAAAGGGGTTGATTAGCAGATCAAGAGAGGTTCTCCTACCCATCTACAATGCCCTGGTGAGACTGCATATGGAATATTGTGTCCACTTCTGGTCCCCTCAGTTCAAGAAGGATGCAGGACTGCTGGGGATAGTTCAGCGCAGAGGCACGAAGATGATGAAGGGAGTAGAACATCTCCCTTATGAGGAGAGGCTGAGGGAGCTGGGTCTCTTTAGCTTGGAGAAGAGGAGATGGAGGGGTGACTTCATAAATGTTGATAAATATGTGAGGGGTAGGTGTCAGTAAAATGGAGCCAGGCTCTTTGCAGTGTCATCTAGTGATAGGACAAGGGGCAGTGGGTGTGAGCTGGAACATAGGAGGTTCCACATAAATATCAGAAGGAACTTCTTCTTGGAGAGGTTGACAGAGCACTGGAACAGGCTGCCCAGGGGAGTTGTGAAGTCTCTTTCACTGGAGACGTTTAAAACCCACCTTGTTGTGTTCCTGTGCAACTTGGTCTCTGTGATCCTGCTGTTGCAGGGGGATTGGACTGGATGATCTTTCGAAGTCCCTAATGTTCTATGATTCTGTGATACAGCAATTGAGTTAGAGGTGAGTAATCCCTGTAACCCAAGGAGGGGTTTTTTCTTTGCTTCACCTAAGTTTGAGGTACTCACTTGCATAAATTTCTCAACTGTGGCCTATGAATTAATTAGTCCTTTTAGCAGCTTTGGAGACATGAATACAGTCTAGTAGTTCTTCTGATTTCCAGGCTTGTCAGTACTAAGCAGCAGCATGAAAAGTAGTACTGGAAATGAGTGCTCAATGTGCTCTGCTGTGGAAATGGGTAATAAAAAAGTTAATATTTATTATATGGTTCTCCTCTGTCAAACAATCTTATTCTTGGGATGCAATTTTTGAGAGAAAGACTTGGCCCAAGACATACCTGGACATTCTGCCTAGAGAGTTTATGGAATTTCCTTCTCTGGAGACATCTAAAATCTGCCTGGATGTGTTCCTGTGTGACCTCTAGGTGATCTTGCTGTAGCAGAGGGCTTGGGCTAGATAATCTCTAGAGGTGTCTTCCAACTCCTACCATTCTGTGATTCCAAGATTTTGTTTGTGTGTCCCACCATCTGTGTGCGTATTTTACACATTCTATTTGTATATTATATATGCATGGACATTTTTAGGAGGTTTGGACATCACTGTTCAGCAGAGAATCATGCAGATTTTTAATTTACATTTTCCCCCATTCTTCTATTTCACCCCAAAAGCCATTGAGGTGAATCAACATGTAGTGGCATCCCTGCTTTATCTCAAAGGGAAGAAAATTGTTTGGACGTTGATGTTGGTTTGCAAGGCCATGTCTTAGTTGCAGTTTTTAAGCAGATACGTAATTGGTGGCTGCTTTCTGTCAATATTCTGTTAGACACTACAGCTGCAAGCAGGCAGGATCTTCTGGATCATGGTTGTTTTCTAGTTATCCATTTCCAATGTTGTCTTTTTTAACTTAATTTAATTTGCCTTGGTTTTCGGTGTGGTTAGGACTGAGTTATTAGTGGTGTAATTGTTCCCTAAGTTTCTTAATTTTGCTTGTAGATGCACATATTTTGTATCTGCTTAGATGCTACTCAGCATTAACTCATTTTCCACCTTTTCGGGGGGTTTTGTAGTTACATCTGTTGGCTATGAGGTTAACTGAGGGCTAGCTTTTCCCTTGAGTCTGGCGGGGAAAGAGTAAACAGATTTGTGAATTTAAATAGCCTTACTATATTAACTGGGATGTGGTCAGTTCACTGTAAGGAAATATTAGAACGATTAAAGAGGGTCTGAGGGCACATGCTGTTTCCTAAACAAATTGTTCATGAGTACCTCTACAAGATGCAGTGAAGGAGTCGATGAAGGAAGGTAATCTACTTCATTAGGTACCTCCAATAGTTTAAAAATGTATGATATTAGAAAATGTAAGCCTTTAGTTTAGCATTTTTGTCAGATTGTTAGTGCAGTGTTTCACCATTTTCTTTCAGGCTTAACTATCCTTCATAGCACTGCATTGTTCCTGCTTTCCGTCTACAACAACTTTACCTCCAGCCTGCTGTCCTCTTCAAAACCAGTGTGTGCTGAGTTAAAAGATATGCAAACCTTGGTCTGATCAATAGCTCAATTTAAACTTTGGTTTTACTGCAAATTTGCTTTGCAGTATTTTCTGGATGGTGTGAGAAGATAATTATATTTAATCAAATTTATTTTTATTTAATTTTGTTTTTCTTATAATCTACTGCATAATATTGCTCATAATCAACCCTGATTTTGCTTAATTACTTTTTATAATCTACTTGGATAATATGAAGAAGGAAAAAAAAAGCTTTGAAAACTTGCTTTTATCTGTGCCTGGTTTTGTTTCCTCTTTGTAGTGCTCTGTTAAGAACTGTAAGGCAGCATATACAGTTCTAGCATTAAATGGAAGTGATTCACCTAATTTTCACAATCCACATCTAAACATCCACAGTCCATCCAAATTTCCACAGAAGGGCTAATGGACTTTTATTATTCTGTGTTGCTGAGGAGTTTTTATGCACTGAGACTGCAATTAAGGCGTGTTTGTTGTAAAAAAGGGGCGTATCTTTATTAATCATAAATTTAACATAAATGTGCCCTTGAACTCTTTTACTGTTTATTGAATGAAATTGAAATGTGTTGCTGAAATCTGGCTGAAAATTGTGAGTGATTAAAAGCCTCACCTTTTAGTAGCTAGTACATCTTAAAGTGAAAGCAAGTTGCTTTCTCTCCTGCCCAGTCTCCAGCTTCAGATATTTTAAATAGGCTGGTTTGCCAGTTACTCTCAGTCTGTGTGACTGAAATTAGTTAGTAAGCCATAGTTATTTGCTACTTGTAGAAGGCTCAGGTAAGTAAATAAAAAGTAAGTAAATGTATGTAAACAGTAAGTAAAAAGTGCTGGAACCTATTATCTCAGTATTTAACATTTAGGATGTATAGATACTTAACCTCTCTGCTGAAAGCAATATTAGATGTGAATTAGAAAGCAAATTAGGCAGAAAAATATTAGCAATAAAACTCCTCATGTGAATTTTCAGCTGATCACTAGACTGCATTACCACAAGTCCATGAAGTTTGGCAGCTGCCTGTGGGTACAAAGGTTTAATAAATAATCAGTTTCCTAGTTATCGTCTGTATTAGTTTTGTGTCTTCTCTGTTACGTTCAAGTGAGTACAGCAACAGATACTTTTACCTGGAGGAAAGTTTTTAGTGTTAGGTTTGTTTCCTAGCAAAAATCTATGTGTAAATAGCTAGAATAATCTATTCACACAGGTTCTCCAAATTAATTTCTGCTCATTGATGCTCAGTGGGTATTCTGCATATCATTCCTTCGATATGTGTGCTTTTTTAGTGTAGAATTGATGTTTGGGTAGAGAAGCTGTTTGTAAATACAGAATGACATAAAAATATAAATTCTCAAATGACAGAAAGCACTGTTTTAAAAACTCTGCTTTAATGTTTCAGTGATTTATTTTGAGGAAAAAATATTTAATCTTTAAACATTGCGCTTGATGCAACTTTTTACCAAGTGAGCTGTGCTGTAACCCTTTACATGCGTCTTCTCCTTGCTCTGATGTGAACGTCCAGATAGGTGCAGAGCGTACAGCTGCACTGACAGCTTATGAGGATGTGTGAAGGCTAACGGATTTCCAAGACTTGCCTGTGTGATGTGAAGCAGGAGATTAAAAGATGAGTGTCACCAGTGGCAGGAGTATTTAACACATATATATGACTGTGTGTTTTGAACAAGAATTTAAAATGGCTTTGCTTCAAATTGTCAATCTGTCAGCCTACTTGCTTGGTGCCTGCCATGTTTCTGATGAAGAAAAAGTGCAATAAATCAGATAATACTTGTTTTTTTAAATAATTGACCAAGTTATTCTGGGATTTCCAGCTCTTCAGAATTATTGATGTGAAGGTTTTTATAGAAGATAATAATTTATTTTTTCTTAAAAATAATGAAGATATATTTGATTTCAGTACTGAGGCTTATATAGAACAGCAGAAAGTACTCATTTCTTCCGTCTTTAGTCCTATTAATTCTGTGTATGTGTTTTCGTGGGTGATGAGGTATTCTCCTCTTGCTTTCTGTCTTTACCATTAACCATCAAATATGTGAGTTGACTTAGTTCCTCCCTTCTGCATGTGTAAATACCTCAGATAAAACAGCTACTTGTAGTCCTTGTTAGCAGTCTACTGAGGTCTAACTGCTAAGAAACATACAAAGAATATTCCTGCTGTTTGAGTTCTGTTTTTAATGTACTTAAATAAAGAAGTGGATGTGAGAAATAGGTAGTTTGAGCATGATCTCTGTGAAGTATTTTCCTTATCTTTCTGAAGGAAGAACCTAGGCAAGACAGAAGCAAAAGTGGAATGAACACAGAGAAATACATTGCTAATGTACATGCAAAAGTTCCAGCAGCATAAAGAACAATGGGAAAAACCTGTAGTGGATAGTTGGTCATAAATAAACTGTCAGTCTTTATGTATTTGTCACCCTTTTGTGGTGACTCTCTCTCTTGCATTGGGCGCATCGTACAGCTCTTTGCAATCTGTATGCAGATGGAGTTCTGCAACGGCAAGTCATCTGCTTGGATTTTCACTGTTGGGATTGGCCCTTCATCTGCCTAGATCAAAGTAAATCCTGATGTTTGCCAAGATAGCCAAATCCCTGGATGCTAGTGTTTGTTTGTAATTGTTTGTGTATCCATCACTTGAATTGGGGTGATGGTGTGTTTTCTGGTTGAGGTTTCTTTGGTTTTTTTTCAAATTAAGATACAGTGCTTTTCATGCAGAAAATCCAACTGGTGTTTGATAAGAAAAAGTCTCTGGTGGTGAAAAATAGACACTGGAGTTGTAACTCCCAAGACAGAATTGGCAAGGAAGAGCTAATGTAAATCAGATGTATACAGGTTATGCTTCTCAGTAAAGGAAACCACCCCCAACAAAGCTGATATGAGTCTAGACCAAAAAAATATGAGGTCAGAAGTAATATTGACCTGGCTAGAATGGAGAGAAATGGGGACTTTAGGTTTGTGTCTGGACTGGTTTAAATGCCCACTTCAAGGTAAAGTGTATCAAATAATAGAAAATCCTTTTCTGCACTGACTGCGCAGGCAGGCCAGGGGCACTTGCTGGGATGGATTCCACACAGTGCTGCCTGCTACTTGCATCAGCTTCTGCAAAGATAACAAAAAGGGTATCAAAAAAGACGCTTTGCTCACAGAGGATTTTTACAGTGTTGCTTAAAGTCAAGTTTGTGGTACAGTCACAGATAGGATTCTGAATAACAAAGGAAGCGGCCTAATGACTCACAAAATTAAACTCTTTAGAGGAAAGAAAAGTTTTGAAGACGCCAACAGTAGAGAGAAACCTAATGAAGTGATGACAGAGGGTGAAATAACAGTTTCCAACTTCATGTTGTTAGTACAGTTCATCCCACTCTTCCAAAAGAGGATCCAGCTGTCCTCTTCAGAGTGTTTACCAAGCTCATGCCGAAAGCACAGTGAAACATCAGCCAGTTTCTTGAGCGTGTTAGGCTGGGGAACGAGCCATTGCTTGTTTTTGACTGAATTATTCTTATGCTGGATTTGAAGGATGAGAAGTGGTTTCCCCTTGCATGAAGCTGTGTGTAATTTTACCTACCCAGACGACTGCTAGGGAAGATCTGAGAGGGCGACAATGGACACAATAATTCCTTTTTTCAGCTTCCATTAGCACGTGGACCACCGATCACCGCAGGGGAACAGCTGCGTCGCAGTTCTCAACATCCACAGTGTGTCTGTGTCCAGTGGTTTCACTTCTGCACTTTGCACTTCTGATTACATCACCAATTAGTTTTTAAGGACAGCTGAGATCTTGGCCGCAGTTCTCAAAGATGTT
Organism: Rhinopomastus cyanomelas; assembly: GCA_013400115.1. Taxonomy (NCBI): domain Eukaryota; kingdom Metazoa; phylum Chordata; class Aves; order Bucerotiformes; family Rhinopomastidae; genus Rhinopomastus; species Rhinopomastus cyanomelas. The sequence goes on from VXBP01003127.1 coordinate 50,974, forward strand.
AATGTACCAAATCATAGCTGTATCAAAGATTGCCTTCTGTGTCTACTTAGCAAAATAAATGTCTTTCTAACCCATCAGACATTGGATAGGGGTGGGGAGAAGAACTTATTTTCAAGAAGGAGTTTCTAGGCTGAGGATGTGCATTTTATCCTTGTCCCAAGACAATGCTAGATGTGCAGAAGACCACAGCTGTAATTTCCCTGTTGTCATTAGCAAGACAGTGCTGGCTGCTGAAGGTAATCTAAGGGGACCCTGATGTTTCAGAGCCAGGTCTAACCTGTTGAATGCATTTAAATAATGACAGTTTTGCAGACAAGTCTTGAAAGTCTCCAGAGAAGGAGACTGCTCTGTGGGGAACCTGTTTCAGTGCTCTGTAACCCTTATGGTAAAAAGAAGTTCTTCCTCATGTTGAGGTGGATCTTCCTGTACTCAAGCTTGAATCCATTGCCCCTCATCCTATCACAGGGCACAAGGGAAAAGAGGTTGTCCCTGTCTTCTTGATGCCCAGATTCATGTATTTGTAGATATTAATTAGATCCTCTCTTGGTCATCTTCTCTCCAGACTAAAAAGTCCCAGGTCTCTTAGCCTTTCCTTGTAAGGCAGGTGTTCCAGTCCCTTAACTGTTTTGAAGAATGTTGATTCTGTACAGATGTTCAGTGAATGCAAACAGAATGATTTGACAAGATCACTGAAAACTAAGTTATTCTTATGGGATCAAACCAATTAGTTAATACCCTGTGTAGCCCACATTTTCACACTTCAAACACCCATTGATGCGGTTTAGCTGAAGTAGCTGGGCTGTTTTTTCACCAGGTTTAGTATTTTGAGGTTTCAGTGTCTTATGTTACAGAGTTTGGAGTTGGTTTGGGGGATTATTTCCCCCCTACAGTTGTTTGAAGCTGCATTGTGAAGTATTTTCCATAGAAACCTCCATGGAGATTTCTCTTTACAGTTGACTTTGTAGCACAACAATTAGGATTAAGGTTGTGATGGCTTTCTGTGGCAGGGGCTGTGCTTTCAGTAGCTGCTGATTCAGAGATTGTGTCTGTCTCTCTTCTAAATTTGAGCTATTAACTGGTACCCTCTTGTTTCCCTGCTGTGCCTGTGGAAAAGATACCCTGAGACTATGAAAGAAGTGATACGGTCTCAGGCAACGCTCTTCTAATTGCACAGAGTTGGTAGACCAGGAAGAGTGTGGGATGAGAAAGGAAGGAATTCGGTCAGTGTTGCATGGATGTGGAAGCATTGTTTCACTGAGGTGAATCTGAGATTTTCATGCTATCTGGCCCTTTGCTACTGTTACTGTCTGATGAACTATGCTTTTAATTGTCTTTTAAGGGCACTAACTGTTATTGATGTCCTTCCATTCTAGGCTACTTAGACTAACACTTTTTATTATAGAAGTTTTTTGTTTCTACTGTTTTTTAAAGGACATTCCAGTAAGTCTGTTATTTACTGCAGTGCTTTGGAATTCAGCAGAGATAACTGCTGAGCCAAAAAAGTGTTTTTTCTTTGTTGCTTGAAATCTTAGAGTGTTTTTTTTTAGTTCAGTTACAACAGATTGAAAACAGATATTCTTTTTCTTTGGTTGCTTTTGTTGTCTGCAGAATTTTGGCAGCTTGTCAAACCACTGCCTGAGCACAAATATTCTTATCAAAATCTGGTCCCACACTGCTGTTGGTAGCTCACGGTGCATTACGATGGAGGAAGTTGGGAATGGTAGCACTGGGAGGAGGCAGTGAGAAGGTTCATAATGCAAGGCTAACAATTAGGCAGGAGCTCAGGAATTTCTTTGGTAAGGGTGAATGCAAGATGCTGGGTCTGTAGTTTGAAAGTGCTGTGTTTTACCTGAGAGATTACCACCTGTGTAGGCAATGAAGCCAGAGATTACAAGGACAGGTGGGCTGTTAAATGAATGATATACAGAGGAGGCTGTATAGGAGCCTTGCTTCCTCTTTAAAGGATTGAAGTGCCACTGAAATCACAAGTCATCTCCTTTCTGAATGCAATTTGTGACAGAATTTGATTCATCAGTTCTGAGGTCCATGGGAACATTAATGGACCATTCATGTCCATCTGTGATTTACAGGAGGAATAATCAATCTGTGAATCTGTGACTAGAGCCAAGTTCTGAAGTTCTGTCCTTAGGTCTATCAGTGATCTGCTTACAATAAGAGAAAGTTAGAACATGCAGTGATGCAATGATGACATGATGCTGAAAAGTGTCTTATTAAATGGAAATGAACAGCTCCGAAGCCAACACAAAGTCTGTGTGGTGTGGCATGAATAAAATTAAATAGACAGTATCCTGGTGCTTTAAACATCTTCTGTCATGCTCACTCCTCACCTGCCTGGAGTGAGGCTCCAATGGGAAGAAATAGCACATCTTTTTATAATTCCAGCGCTGTCAAAAATGTGCATACAATTTTCATTTGCATAAGCTAAATTATGATTACTCGACCAAGCTCCTCTGATTTCAGTTGTCTTCTGAGTGCTTGACTTTGCCACTTAAAGCAGTGTTCAATGAATGTAATGTGATCATATTTCTGAAATAGAGAGGCAGCACAAATATTTGTTTCTTTGTTCCTCTTTTTTCACCCTGTGATTGTAAAACGCTTCTTGTGCACTGAACAGTCACATTTGTGTTGCTAATGCTCATTGTGTAATTAGGGCTTTTAATTTCCTGTGTGAGAAATGGGAGTTGGTTTTTATTTTGTTTTTTGTTGTTTTGTGTAAATAGCAGTGTTGCAGAGTGTAATTAGATGTCTCTGCTGGCTTGTCTTATTCCAGGCAGTAGCTTCTCTGCTTGGTTTTCTATAAAGTCTGCCTAGAAGTTGGTGTTCTGTGAGTTGCAAGGGGATTATATCAAACTTTCTCTCAGGCTTCTTTCAGCTAAAACTGTTTACCAAGAAGTTCTAGTAGTAATTTTAGTAGGAAAAATTTTTATTTATAGCTCAGCTCTGTATTCTCATGGTTTTCATTATGTTCCTAGAGATCTTTAAGACCAAAGGAAAGTATGTCTACCAAACTCTTCCTCACACAGGTTGCTTCATATACTTCATACAGTATAGCAAATAAGATGTTGCTTGTTTCAAGGCGAGTACTCGGCAGAAAATCACTATCTGCTGCTAGCAGGGAGTAGCAGCTTCTAGTTAGAAACTCATTACCTCCTTACTCTGTTTTCTGGAGAATGCGACTGGTTTTTCCAGAGTGTGCCCTATATTACAGGATTAATCCTCCTCTGTATTTAGTTTGTGCTTTGAAAATTAGTCTTTTGATTAGTAAAAGAAAAGAAAATTGCTACAACAGAAGAAATTTCAATTAGAAATAAGGAAAAACTTCTTTACACTCTGTGAGTCACAGAGGCCTGGAACAGGCTGCCCAGAGAGGTTATGGAGTCTCCTTCTCTGGAGATACTCAAATCCCACCTGGATGCAAGTCCTATGCAATCTGGTTTAGGCAATCATGCTTTGGAGACGGGATGGGACTTGATCTCCTGAGGTCACTTCCAACTTCAATGATTCTGTTATGGAAGGAGAAGAATGCTAAATACTTGGAATCATGCTCTGATCTCACTAACTTCCTGCTCTTCTCATGAGATGCCGGGGGACATCACACTGTGAACAACTGGTCTGTGAGGCAGTACTCCAGGCTGTTTCATGCATATCCAAATTTGTCTGGCTGCTGAACCACGGTCTATTTTTTATTATACTAAACTAATTTGGAGTTTGATTTCTTTTACTTTTTAGATCTTATTACGATGATAAATAATTTATCTGATTTTAAATAGAATTTTTTAGTTATGCTTAGATACGCACTTTTCTGTGGCACCTTAACTGAACACTGGAAGTATTCTTCATTCTAAGAGGAAGTGAGACAACTATTAATGTCTTTCTCTTTAATGATGTTCATGGAGTGCTTTCCCATCTGTCCAGCCTCTAGATTCTTCCAGTTTTCCTGGCTGAGTTAGAGCTTTCTTTCAGGGGAAGTTTGGTGATTGAAGGGCAGTTGGCAAACTGAGTGTGGATGTGGGAAAGAAAAAGGAAAACTAAGGATGGAACAGAAGTTTTACATCTTGTAGTTTGGTAACCAAGAGAGATTGTCCTTTGGAGCAGAACTTTTGATGGTATCACTGAGTGACAGAAAAAAGTGTGTTAATGAAACATATTTGCACTAGAGTGATGTCATAGAGTGTACTTTTGTTTGGTAATACTCTACGTTTTACTTCTTTCCTTAAGCATTTGTCCTGCTTGAACAAGCAGGTTACACAGTGGTGGTTGTCGGTCTGTTCTGCAAGCAACAAGTGACAGGACAAGAGGAAATGGCCCAAAGTTGTGCCAGGGGAAATTTAGGAAAAACCTCTTCACTGAAACAATCATCAGGCAGTGGAACAGGCTGCCCAGGGAGGTTGTTGGATCACCATCCCTGTGTGTGTGTTTAAAAGTTGTGCAGATGTGGAGCTTGGGGACACGGTGTAGCAGTGGGCTGGGCAGAGTTAGGTTAACGGTTAGACTCGATGGTCTTAATGGTCTTTTCAAACCATAACAATTCGATAATTCTATGAAATGTACATGAGGAAAATGTAAGTAACTTATTGCACAGACCTTTTACAAATTTCTCAGCCTTTTTTAGGAGAAAATGAGTTAGTTTTATGCCCAAAGTGATCTGGAAGATCTGTATCACAAGAACAAAACATTTGTGCAGTGCCTGTCTTGTTCCAGTGTACAGGCTTTAGACTTCTTTTGTTAAAGTTAAATGCATTCCATTTAGTCTATGGGCCATTCATACATGAAACGTTTACGCATCGAACTAAAGCAAAGCTCTTCAAAGATCATAGAATCATAGAATCATTACGGATCGGAAGGGACCTCGAAAGATCATCTAGTCCAATCTGCCTGCAACAGCAGGATCACCTAAACCAAGTCACACAGGAACCTGTCCAGTCGGGTCTTGAACATCTCCAGAGAAGGAGACTCCACAACCCCCCTGGGGTTGTATCCTGCTCTGGCAAAATTGCAGGACTAGTTGTTACATGCAGAGCAGCACTGGTTCTAACCATTTCCCACTTGCCAACTACAAAAAAGTGTCATTTGTTTTAGAATTAACTGTATTGTGGCTTGGTTTATCAGCTGAAAATAGGGGAGGGCATCAAAGAGAGCAACTTAAATCACAGATGATGTAACATGTTAATATAACACAGTAAGCGTTTGTCCCTTTGCAGTCAGCTGTATGTAACGTGTGAACAGGATCATGCCATCCCTGCAGTTCCTTCATGTGGTGCTTAATGTCCTTAAATTCCTTTGCAGGCCATTTCAAGCATAGGTAATGTCCCTCATGTTCACAAGCACGTATAAGCACATACATATATTTATATGTAAGAATATAGACATGTAAGAATATGTATTTGCTATTGACATTGCAATGTTTAACTGAAAAAGATCTGTTCAGATACCCACTGTTACTTGCTGATGTGAGAGCACATCTTTCAAATGTGAACTTGAAATTCATAAATATTGTAAATAACCCATACTGCTTTTTAAAATGCTTTGTTTCCATTCATATTTTCCCCAAGTAAAGTTTCCCAGCCACGCAAGATTATCTTCATGTCTTGTGAAGATACTGTCACAAGGGATTGTCAAAGAAGTTTTAAAATGGGTTTCTTTTGCTGTACCACGTTTGTTGCTCCGTTGTATTTTTCAGGGCTTTCCTAGGAAAAATTCTTTGTCTATTACTGCTTACCTCTTCCTTTTATCTCTTTGTAAAGACAAGGATGGTACTTTTCTGACTGAGGTGTACGTGCTGACTCCCTGACTTCTCAAAGGTTACTGCTGACGTTCTGTCGGACTGCAGCCAAACATTGAGAATTGCTTTTTGCCAGTCATTTTTGTCCTTGTGCAACTGCTGCTTGACAGCCTTCATTTTCCTTCCTTTGTACATCAAGAGAAATCTTATCCCCCCTGGAGCAAAGTAGCATCTACAGGTGGATTTTTTCCTCCTTTGCATTTTTTTGTTTTGTATTAATTTTGTTTTAATGACTTGCCAGAAATACAAAAAACATGTCACAGTGGAAAAGCTTTCCTTCAAAGCAGTCTTGGTTAGAATCAGATTCAACCGTGAAATGATTGTGATTTAATGGTCAAACAATTTCAGGAATAAATGTCATGTTGCAAAAAATAACCTCTTTGGTGTCCTCTGCTTATCTTAAGGTTATAAGCTCTTTTGCCTCTGTTTCTGTAGTCTGGAAATCAGTGTCAGTGGAGACAGCAAGTATGAGCCATAATTATTGGTTTGTAGTGGGATGTCGAGTGTGAAAATAACTGGGTGTCATTAAAGAGGTTAGATTAACTCTTAGAGCTGACAAGATATAATTGCTTATGAACTAGTTTAACAATGACAGTTGTGCTACTTGAGGCTGTTTCTTAGCACAGTGTCTGTGTCTAGCTGTAGAACTTATTTTAATTAGAGGTTGGAGCAGCTGAGAAGTAGTGCTCACTTATTTTTAGTCAGGATAAATATTAACTAAAACAGATTTTCCTCAGAATTACATGAATAAACGGTACTGACAGAAAAATATTGGAAAATGGCGTTATTGGTAGCTTAATGAGCCTGAAGCAAATGACTTCAAGCCCTTATAGAATGTCTGTCTTAGTTGATTTTGCTGTGATAATGCTGACATCATCACGCTTTAACCCAAGTTTCTGGATTGTGTCAGTGTGTAGACTCTGACTTCTTCACATGTCTAGTTGTCTTAGTGTGACTAGGACATTAACTTGACAAAACCAGGACACTGGTCTTGAGTAGCAGGTGAGGGCGCTGGCCATAAAGTGTAACCCTTGTGTATGTTGTCACAGTTAGGTGTAGATTTGGGGAGAAAGGGCTGCTGATGGGCGCTAACGAAGTTCTACGGTTTTTGAGGTTGTGACAAATGATGTGTGCAAAGATCATAGGATCATAGGATGTTAGGGGTTGGAAGGGACCCAAGAGATCATCAAGTCCAACCCCCCTGCCGGAGCAGGACAAAACTATCTAACACAAGTCCCAGTTAACTTCATGTATTATTCTGGAGTGCGCCTAACGTTTAACTGATGCCTCTTTCTTTCTTGTTACTTTTTTCTGTTGTGGTGCAGTCCTCAGTTTGCCCCACTTTACAGGACCTTGAGGTCTTCACATCAGTCACTCTGAGGGCTTGCTTTGGGCATCCAGAATATGTTGAGGCTAAAAAGCACCCATCTTGTGCCTTTGTATCAAAACTACTCATGCAATGGGAGAACATCCCCAAAAGAATGTAAAAGCTCTTTCCATTGTGAGAATAGTGGCTAAGGTGGGTGACAACACAGAGCTGGTTGCCATCGAACTGGGTGCTACATAAATTGTTCTGGGGGATTACACTTATTTCTCAGACCCAGGGTGACTGTGCCTGGTCTTTGACATGAAACCTTCAGCACACAGCCCCATCCTATTTTGTGTTCACCACTAATGTGATGGGTCCCCAGTTCTTGAAAGGTTTCACGTGACAGTGTGAAGTGTGTGAGAAAGGTGGTGTTATGCCACTTCTCAGTCCAAATACACTTTGTGTTTTGATAAAAATGTGATACGGGGTGAAGTTTCGTCATTTCTTGAGTTGATTGATTTTATAGGACTCTTTTCAAATTGCTCATCTAACTGTAACATTCTTATGTATGAATGTATTGATGTTTCATCCTGTAGACTCGAGGTATTTTGTTGAAAAGTAGCTCAGCTTTCCACTGTACTTGGATGAAAATTTGTCAATGCATTAGTGCTTAGGTCTCATCCCTTTTCTTCCTCATTTTTTGAAATGACCGGTGAATCCAGCAATGTCTTACAAATAATTTACTTGGGAACCTTCAGAACGGATTCTTAAGTCTGAAGGACTCCTTGGGCTGAGTTTACCTTTTCTTTTCTTACTCTGATCTCTCTCTTAATCTCCATGCACATAGATAATAGAACTCCACCTCTCATGGCTGTGTGTCGTCCAGAAGTTGGTCAGATCTTGAACCAGTTTTAGGAGAATCATAGAGCCTGAGGGACGTTTGGGATCTTTAAAGATGATCTAGTCAAACACTTTCCACTAGATCAGGTTGCTGAAAGCCCCATCCAGTCTGGCCCATACTTCCAATTACTGGGCATCTACGTCTCTGGGCAACCTGTACCGGTGTCTTATGACCATCATAGCAAAGAATTTATTCCTTAAGCCTTATATCCAAGCTAACTCTACCCTCTTTTAGTTTGTTACCCTTTGTCTCTTGAGTGATAATGTTTTCAACACAACTTCATTTAAACTAAATCTGACCCCTAATTATTTTTTACTTTTGTGCTAAAAGAAAACAAAAAGTCACGGAAGTCTACAGTTTCAGTGCCTGGACTGGCAGAGAGGTTGTAGAGATTAATATAAAACAGCTTTTCAAAAGCTGAAATTGAAAAAGTCCTGTGTGACAGTGGTCAGTGAAGTTTAACTTTGCTTTATTTCAGTGTATTTTTTCTTAGAAAAAATTTTAGTGTGGACAGAATGGGTATGTAATAAATGCATCCTTTTCAAAATGACAGTATGTGCTCAGGACATCAACTCAGCATATGTTGGCTGTTAGTAGAAAAACCAAGAGTGGCTAAAAACCCATCAGAGCTGTGTGCCATTACTGGATGTTTAAAAGTTCTGTGGGTGTGGTGCTTGAGGACACGGTTTAGCAGTGGGTTTGGTGCAGTTAGGTTAATGGTTGGACTTGATCTTAAAGGTTTTTTCCAACCTCTGCCATTCTATTACTCTGAGTCCTACTTTTACTTATGCAATAGGAACCAGACTGGTGGGAGGCTAGCAGGAAGCTACAGTTCTTCCTTCACTGGGTGCTGCTTTGGAGTTTTGTCTACTAATACCATGTAGTCCTGAAGATATGAGATGACTTTGACAGATAGAAGAAACACATTTCCAGAAATCTTAACTTGTCTTGGAAATACGAACCGTACTGTTAGTGCTCTGAAGCAAGCAAGGAGCATAAAATTTTCCACCCTGACGCATCTGGTTTACTTCCTACATCCTTCTAGTGACAAACTGACTGGGCTGGTAGAAATGCAGAGCTATTGTTCTGAGGAGGTCTGTGTTGTTATCAAAGTATACTTTTCTTTCATGACAAGCTGCAGTACCACATGGAAAGTTTTAAGGTCTTTTCCAGCCTAAGTGATTCTTTTATTCTGTGATATTAAAGGTGGGCTTTCCGATTCTGTTGACACCATGGTCATGTGTTTCTCTGGAAGTGAGTCTCATTGTGAAATGTTTGCATGGTTTAAATTTCTTTTATGGTGACAAAATTTTGTTTCTGCAGGTGTTTGTGGTGGGGAGGCAACCTATGGATGGGAGGAAGAGGCTACAGCTGTTTTTTTTTCAGAATTACAAAATTATTGTGGAATTAGAATGGAATATGCATTTGTAAAACTGAAAAGTGAACTGAGATACCTGATGACTGTACTGTAAGGAGAAGGACCATACCTGCTGGACCTTGTATTGACTAATAGGGAGAGATTAGTTGAGGACATTAAGGTCGGGAACAGCCTTGGGGACAGTGATCATGATATGGTGAAACTTAGTATCCTACATGGTGGAATGAGAACAACCAGT
>VXBP01003128.1:0-110296 GCA_013400115.1 Rhinopomastus cyanomelas
ATCCCTGAAGCGATCAAAGTCTGCACGCCCAAAGTGCACTGGGGAGGCAGCAGACCTCTCTATGGAACGGGTGAGGTCTGCATATTGGATCCTCTGTTCCCTTCAGTAGAGAGTCTCCTATAACATGACCCTTCGAGGTTTCGTTACAGAATTGGTCATGATGGATGGCTGAGGCTACCTGTCTTTGGTACAGTTACTAGGCTCTTTGAATCCTCCTCCTTGTTAGTGACTTGTTCCTCCTGCAGAGCCTCATACCTATTCTGCAAGTGCACTGCAGGTGGTGACCTTGCTAAGGTAGCACACCTGCTCCATTTGCGTTTGGACGTGGATTGGACGTGGCACTTGGTGCCATGGTCTAGCCTTGAGCTCTGTGGTAACNAGAGTCTCCTATAACATGACCCTTCGAGGTTTCGTTACAGAATTGGTCATGATGGATGGCTGAGGCTACCTGTCTTTGGTACAGTTACTAGGCTCTTTGAATCCTCCTCCTTGTTAGTGACTTGTTCCTCCTGCAGAGCCTCATACCTATTCTGCAAGTGCACTGCAGGTGGTGACCTTGCTAAGGTAGCACACCTGCTCCATTTGCGTTTGGACGTGGATTGGACGTGGCACTTGGTGCCATGGTCTAGCCTTGAGCTCTGTGGTAACAGGTTGGACTTGATGATCTATGAGGTCTCTTCCAACCTTGGTAATACTGTGATACTGTGATACTGTGATACTGTGATACTGTGATACTGTTCCGTCGGGCAGAGACCTGTTCCCATTGACCCTGCTCCTGTGGGTTACTGCATGGAGGCTGAGAGACTTGCTGCAGAGAGGTTGTTGGACCCCCCGAGCCACTAAGATTTAACCCTTTATGCAGCTAGGTTGGCATGATGCACAATCAAGCTATGGAAGAGCAAGACTGATATCACACAGCTGTTAAATGGAAGAGCCTCCTTCTTTGTCAGTACAGCACTGAAAATAATTTAAGTAGACAGTCATTTTTGAACGGTATCATAGCAGAAGAGTAATTTTTAAACTTTCCTCTTCATAGAATCATAGAATCATTAGGGATTGGAAGGGACCTTAAAAGATCATCTAGTCCAATCCCCCTGCTACAGCAGGATCACCCAGACCAAGTAATACAGTCAGTCAGGGTTGGAAGGGACCACAGGGGGGATCAAGTAGAATACTCGGTATGATCCTCAACTAATCTGCTAGCAATGTAAATCTCTTCATTCTAAGAGACGCTGTAACATTTGTGTATGTAGTTGGGGTTGTGTTTCTGAAATACAGTGAGCATTTAGTTGCTCTCTCTAGTTTGATGATTACTTTTGTGTTACACTTTTTCCACTCTTCAAAAAGTAGAGACAGAGTCAAACAGAACTGGGGGGGATCTCATTTGACTCACTGTCAGCATCTGTCCCACTGCTTGCCCTTTTCTGTCTAGGAGCACAGAGGAGGAGTAATTTCACTCTCCAAGATGCATTTGAAGGATAGATGACTGGGAGTGGGAGAAGGGAGCCCCAACTGTTTGTGGAGAGCATGGATCTAACTAACAGCAGTCTAGTTCAAAATGCCTGCCCATGGAATTAGGTTTGCACATGAAATGAGGGTGATGCTTTAAAGAATGGATGTTGGGGCGTTTTATTGCTCTCCAACTTTCCCCCTCAGCTTCTGTAGGAGTTCTAATTTGTAAATGAAGGGCATTCAAAGACTTAAACATAATCTTTGGCTGGGGACGTATTTTATTTGGAAAAAATATTTGTGCTGTTGCAAGGATGGACATCACTGGGCTAAAAGTCTTTACTATCTCAGATCACTCCTCTTATTCATATCCTGAGGTTGTTTTGCACATTTCTAACAAGGCAAAATATTTTCCTCGAGGGAGTTTGCAAATCCACTAGAAAAGGTGAAGAATTAAACAAGTTATGTTAAGCTTTGATTTACAATTTTCCATTCTATTCCACCACGTGGACCATCAATTGGTTTTTTGTGAGTAGCAGCAAAGTGGTAAGAGAAGTTTTACTAAAATGTGGAGGAATAGTTGGGGTGGGTCTTTTTACACGTTTCTTTGACTTACGGAGCCTTTTGACTTTCCCAGCCCCAGGTGCCTGAAGACTAGGAAACGAGTACCCATACACACTGCAGAAAACATTTTCAGTATAGGATTTGAGTGAAGTTCTTAGCAGGGGATGGTGACCTCCCCCATGGAAGTTTTTCAGGGGGTCTAAAACCAAGATGGACACCTAGAGACTGATGGATTCTATTCTCACTTCTGACACCACTTCCTTTGCCTTCCTAAGCAAGCTGTGCAGGACAGGCTGCTGGGCATGGCGTTTAGTGCTGTGTGAAGTCCTTGAGGTTAATGAAGCTAACAAAGGGACTGAAAATATGTCTGGGAGTGAGAATTTGCAGGAAGGGCACTGAGCTTCGTTGCCTTTGGTTCTTCGTCTTCTAAAATGGCAATAATTGGTAGATGAAATAGCTGAATAAAAGAAAATGGAAATGCAGAGGCCGCTTTGAAGATGCAAGGAGATTACTTTTAGAGACAATAACATGAATTAAAAACTTCATAGAAGCTGAATTTCTATGTAGTAAATCTAACTATGAGACTTGCCCTTGCGGTGAGTTCCTTGTGAAGGTTTAGACATTTATTACCCTGAATTGTTTGATGTTGTTCTTAATATCTGTTGACTGAGTCCTAAAGTAAATAACAGTTCAGAAGGAAGCTTCTCCTTCATTGTATTATTTATTGAGGTGCTGAATATGAAGTTTATCTGGACAAGTAAGTATCACTAGTACATTTTCTTACAGCGTGAAATGAAGGGTGGTTTTCTTCTTCTCTTGACTAGGAATCTTTGAATAATGCTATTTACTACCTTTTTACAGAATTTTTTTTTAAAATAAAGATCTGTTTTGTTTTCTCAGAGGTCAGTAATGAAGAAAGCTGTCCTTTCTTCTCAGTCCAGTTCCCATTGCTGTGCACTGTACAGCACCAACATTGAAACTGGCCTTCCGTTTGGTTTTGCGTGCAATCTCAGTAAGCTTGGCATCTATGAATGAATGACCTACAGAGGCAGGGATGTGCATTTGCCCAGGAGTTTAGGACAGACTGCTGGCACTGAGGCAAGAAGAAAGCTTGTGCGAGGACTTGTGGCTGTAGGGCTGCCCTCTGCTACCTTTCACCAGTGTCATTTGCAAAAGGCACGTGGAATGTGTGACACTGCTCGCAGGGGAGAAGGGAGCATTATCTGAGTGGATGCTGCCATTGCTACAGATCACACTGATGTTTCCATTCTCTCTTCCCCTTCCTCTTATCTGCTTTCTTCCCAGTCTGTGGCAAACGTTATAAGAACAGACCTGGACTGAGCTACCACTATGCTCACACCCACCTCGCCAGTGAAGAGGGTGATGAAGCCCGTGAGCAGGAGACCCGCTCTTCCCCTGTCCACAGAAATGAAAACCACAAACGTGAGTAATATTTTCCCTTTGCCTTTGAGACCCTTTTTCAAACCTCCACCTAGTCTTTACTTTCTGGAGGGAGGTTGGTGTGATTGCCTGGCTCCACTTGGAGTGATTGGAACCTGGATGCTCGGAGCCAATCAGCTGCAGCTCACATGGGTGCTAGCTCAGCTAGCCAGAAATCCATTTCAAACCCAGCATTATCTCTGCAGCAAGTCACTTTTCCATTACTGCTGCTGTGGGGAGGAGGTGGCAAGGAGAGGGGGGAAAGAGATGCCTGACCTGCCTATCACTGAGCAGCCTCCCAGTGCCTGGGACAGGAATGTTAAGGAAATGCACATTCAGTAGTGCTTTTGTTTTGCCTTTGAATAAGGAACATCTATGCACGTCTCAGTTTTTAGGTATGAAATTCACAACATTTGTTCCCCTCACCCCTGCATCTCATCCCCAACCAACTTTTCCAAAAGCTGTTGACTCAGCTGGTAGAGCATAGCACTCTGACTTCCCGTGGTCATGGGTTCGAGCCCCATGTAGGACATCTTGAGACAGTACTGTAGGCTGACCCTGCTCCAGCAGTGGGGGTTGGACTTAGATGATCTTTGGAGGTCCCTTCCAACCTGTAACCTTCTGTGATTCTGTGATTCTGCTTCTTAGTTACAGTGAGGGAAAATCTATGAAAATGCGTCAGTACTGAAGTGCAAGGAGGAGGGCTGGAATGTGAGAGCAGAGAAGAATTATGTGCATAGGTACCCCAAACTGGTCCAGGACTGAGAGAAACCTTAGTGCTGTGGATGGCCTTCCTCTGCTTCTTAGGCACAGGACTGAGAGTCATCAAGGAGACTGTTTTATTTCTGCTTTATATACAAGTCTCTAAGCCTCTGTTTCTGTTTTTCTGGGTGAAATACTGTGTGATGTCTCCCTTCACCCTGGGAGTTGTGTAGATAGCTTTGTTCACTTTCAAAAAGTCCTTTCAGATCACCATGTGGAATATGTCGGTTTAGTTCAAAGTAATGAGCAAGGTGGACAACATAATGAAATGCTTATGAGGAAAAATATCCAGGCAAACACTTTCCAAGACATGGATGCAGGAAAATATTTTCTTTCCAAGCAGGATAATCGTCTCCAGGGAGGTGTGGGAGGGGTTTCCTTCCTCCAGAGCATCTGCTACTAGCCACTGGCTACTAGCCTGAGCTTAAAGGGCCGTTCAGTGTGATCCCATTTGGCAGTCCCTATGCTCCTGTCACTTCTATGCTCTACCTTTTAGCTATTCACGTGTTCTCTATGTTCAGAGCAAAAGTAATTTTGACTCCTCCAGCTGTTGATAAACTTGGGCTGTTAATGCACTAACTGCGACTGCCAGGGCAGGCTGGAGAACATCAGCGTTCAAACAGTAGCTTTTGTTTACTTAGCATTTACATCACCTCTGCTGGGTTTCAGGCCTGTGCCTGTAGCAGGCGGTGATAGTTAAATATCTGAGAGGCATACTGCAAGTCTGTATTGAATTAATATTGATAATGGCCTTGCACAGATGCCCAAAGAAAGATGAGTAGTGTCCCCTGCCCTTCAGCTCATCACAGAGGTCAAGGACAGGTTCAGTCCTTGTGTTTCTGCTGTTTAGGAAATGATAGAATCTAGCAAGAGTTGAAACTAGGAAAGCTGTGGTAGGGTGAGGAGAAGCCATCCTTGGCCCGTGGGAAGAGAGGTGCATTCTATGCCATGGTGAAGCAGGACCTGTCTGGGTTTGTGTTCCTCCAGAGCTCCTGTGTGATGCATGTGGGGGTTGGACCAGCGATCTCTAGAGATCCTTCTAACCCCTACCATTCTGTGATGCTGTGTGACAGAGGGAAGCTGCTGCTGCAGAGATCCCCCAAACAGGCAGAAGTTTAAAGCCAGTGGAGTAAAATACTCTGAGCTCCAGATTCCTGAGCAGAAAGCATCTGCTTAACAACCAGCTAGGAGCCAGCGAGGTATGGGCAGCAGCCACGTGGACACGAATGTCCCCCCTGGGGAAAGTCCCAGATGGTGGAAGGTAACTGTCGCCACTGGCTCAGCTGTCGCAGTGGCTGTCTGTTCCTTTTTGCCTGTTTGTTTGTGTAGAGCCCTGAGCTCAGATATTGCATCTTTGCTCTTTCTTTTGGCAATATTTAATTTATGCTTCCATTTATCTCCCCGTGAATGCTAATTGTCCACATTGCTAATGTACAGTCATTAAACGGTCCCTTTGTACAGGGGGATGGTGGGGAGCCACAACATCAGATCCTTCCTCTCCCTGAAGAACTGCTAGGCATGTGTTATGAATTAGATTTGACAGGTCTGCAGAGTCGCAGGGCCTGGGCTTCAAGAATTCTCTCTGCATGGGCTTGAAGGGGGTGGTGGAGGGAGGGAGAGAAGGCATCAGCGGCTGGGGGGGATGTTAATACAAACGGCTAATCCACAACCGACTGAACAGGAGGATCAGAAATATGGCATGGAGCAGTGTCTGGTTATTTGCTTAGCAGTGTGTCAGAGGGAGATGAGCAGCTTGATTTAGAAAAGGTAGAGCAAATTCAAACCAGCCATTTGGAATGTGCTGTGCCGTGGGAGGTGAGCACTGGGCTGACAAAGTTCAGGTGGGCAGCTGGAGGAGGAATGTCTTCCTTCGCACCTCTGCAGTCTCTGCTCCTTGCAGGACCTGTGAGAACAGCCAGTTGTGCTGAGGCAGGAGGGAGCTTTCTGGAGCAGGGTTTCTGAAGGATTCAGCTATTGATCCCTGGCTGGTGCCAGCTCCAGAGCTGACAGCCTCTTTTCTTTTTGCACACACGGTTCCCTGTATCTTTACTCTCAAACTTATGCCCAGACCAATTTGGGTAGTGCGGTAAATTATCCAGAGTTTGGAAAAGAGATGTAGATAGGGGGATCCTACCTGAAACAGAACCGTGAATAGATGTGTATCAAAGAATGGGTAGTGGCCAAAGCCCCAAGTCTCACCTTCTTGGCACTACTTGCTGTCCTTGACACAGTGATCAAGGATCGGAACAGGGTACCCAGGGAGACAGTGGAGTCGCTGTCCTTGGAGATGTTAAAAAACTGTGTAGATGTGGCAGTAGGGAACAGGGTTTAGAGAGTAGGGTGGGGTTGGGTTGATGGTTGGACTTGATGACCTCGGAGATCTCTTTCAACCTTAATTGATTTTATGATTCTGTTATTGCTCTCTCTTTCTGTCCTTCTTCTTTGCCTGTAGATTACTCTTTGCAACATGGAAGACAGTTCAGCAGTGTTATCTGGCCTTTGCCTTCCCTAAAATATCTTACCCTGTCCTTCATTTGAGCTTTAGTTGCTTTGTTCATATGTCTAGCCCTTTGAACACAGGTAACTAGCCCTTCTTGTGTGCCCAGTCTTGCCTCTGCCTACACACATGTTTATTTTTGACCTACTCTCTGATTATTTTTTTGCCTTAGTACTGTGAAAAGAAGATATAGAAAACCCTTAAAAAATTAATTTTCCCCTTCCTCAGATCAGTGATTAAAATAAATGATCCCACACCATTTTCAGCCTGATTTTCCTGCTGGCTTCTCCTCCACATGTTGGCACTGAGAGCGTGAGATTTGTGAGCCCAGGATGCATCCAAGCCTGCCACAAAACACCTGCTGTTTTATTCCGTTTCACTCCATGGGTACCGGCCAGCTCTGGGGCAGCTGGTGCTCACACATTTTGAGCTACTTCTCATATAGGAATTACATGAGACTTGTGTCTATTGAAATGTGCATTTGAATGGGTGTGCTGCTATAAATGGTCTTCCTTAATTCCTGGGAGAATCGGATAGTGTGTCTACACGGAGAAATACTTCCTCTCCTTTAAAGAAGGGTTTCAGTGGTGTTTCACTGTGGGAAATGTTGGTTAGAGGCAGCTGCACAATAAACAGCAACTGAACAGATCTTATGCCCACAAGCACTTTGCCCAGTGACCATCCTACGTAAAACACGTGGTACAGGCTCTCTTTGGCCTCACTGCCATGTACAGGTTGGTCCATCTTACAATGGCAGGTAATGAGGATGCAGTCCTGTGCCCTTCTGCCACTTGCAGGTGTTTGGGTATAATTGGGTACCCCGTCTCCAGAGACGAAAAATTAATGTGCTAACCTCAGTGTGCCTCCAAGCTGTCCTCTGGCTCCCCCACACAGTCATCTTCGAAGCATTTTTATTTCCAGCCAGGCAGGAGGCTGGCCATGAACAAATAACAAGAGTCAGCCCCTCAGTTGGAGACGAGCTGTTTGTTCCTCTCTACAAGCAGCATCAATTTCAAAAGCTACATCAGGCCTCCTTTTCTCCTGCCTCAGTGCTGAGCCTCACTGAGGCAGCTCATGATGGCAGCTGCTTTTCAACGCAAGGGTGTATCAGCGCTGACCTCACGACCAGGTACTCTTGGGCAGGTGCCTTTCCAGTGAAAACATGTACGTTACCTGTAGCTGACTCCTTATTGGGTTAATCTGTTTGGTTTTTTTCTTTCCCAGAGCTTGTTTTACTAAGGGAAATGGGGACAGGATGCTGAGAGGAACAGTAGTGATGGCAGACTCTGGTACTGGGTTACAATTTCCACTGAAATGCGGTTTGCAGCTGTAATTTTCTCAGGCTTTTGTGCCTGTGTTTTGGGGTGCTGAGGAAAAATAATAGGCCACTAGTTTAGAGTTTCAGAATAGTGGAAAATTCCAAACTTGTCTCCTGTGTAGAGAGACCCATAGGGCATGTTGTGTTGCTTTGCCTGGAGTTTTGGGGCTTTTTTGATACACTGCCTGCCCAGGTCCTGGAATATTGTCCATGTGCAACTCTCATTGAAGAGAAACACCTAGTGCTCCTCAGTAGTTTATGGAAAAACATTTCCAGTTTGACCAATTAGTTTTTGAAATTCATGTGTTGCTTTAATGATACTTCAGCTTCTGAGACAGAATGGCATCATTTTTGTTTTTATAATAATTCTTTGTTTTGCCTTTTGCCTCTTGCTCTGTAGAATTTAAACTCAGTAAAAGTCAAAAGTTTTGGCTGAATTTGAACTTAGGTCCTCTGCCTCCTCACATTCCTCCAGAGAGTAATTTGTACCACGTTGCAGTGAACCAACATGTTTTTCCAACACTGGCCCTTCTTACCTGAGTGGTCAGGAATGCTGCTGGCAGGGCAGTGTGCTGGGTGCTGTAATCCCTGCCTAAGTTCCCTGAGCTGAGAGGAACTTGGTGGCCAGAGGTCAAATCTCAGGAGAGACACCCTTCAAAATCAGGAAATTTGTTTGTTAACTAATACATCAGACTCTTTTCCTCTGCCTTCCTGTTCTGTATCCCCTACTGGTTTTTGTCACAAGGCACTAGACAGTTATGAAGATTTGTTGGGAGCAGTGGGATTTTGGCCCATGCTTCGGGTGTTCCTGCAGAAGCCTCTGTAAGATCAGGGAACAGACATTTGTATGAAGTGCTGTCTTGTGGTGCAGGAATGCTGACTCCCCAGATCTGCAAGGTTTGGTCAGCTGTTGCTGTATTTGCCCGACCTCCCAACTCATCCATTAGTTGTTCACCACAAGGGCCATATAAATTCCTGTAAGAGACGAGGTCAGATGGTCTTCTTTTCCCCACTTTTGAAGGCTTCCTCTGACTCCTACAGATGTAACCCTTTCTCATAGCACTTCCTGTCACCGTGGCTGTGCAGGGGCTGTAGGAAATCAAGCCTGTGCTGCTAAACATGCAAAGGCAAAAGCTTCTTCCACCCTCACTGCGTCAGCTAAGTCAAGCTGGAGACAAATTCCAGTCACTAGGTATTGCTGGCTGTGCTCTGGGTGGATGGTTTGCAGCACCTCTCAGTCACATCGTCTGCTTTTCTGGCTGCCACCCTGCTGTGTGGTGGAGCATGGCATGGGGAGACTGGGCTAGCAGAGGCCCATTGGCCTGTGCAGACCAATTAGCTTGATGCTGGGAACAGAATAGATACTGTTTCCCAGTGCTGTGCCCAGGTTCTGAGCTTATTCTCTTGAATCCTGTGCCCCATGAGTGCAGATATGTCACCACCAACCTTGTAGAGCCCGCTGGGTGGTATCAAGCAGTTCAGCCCTTCCCAGTTTGGCATTAGGCAACATGCTTATCTCTGGTGTAAACAAGCCCAGAGAGACTGGCCTTTTCCTCTCATTCAGGCTCATTTAATGTTGTTTTACTGGAAAGCTGCAGTGAAAAAACCCTGGTCTTAATTCACCAGCAAGAAGGGTGCAGAAATGACTGTGACACCTCTGCCTGGCTGCATATGTGTGAGACCACAAGCACCTTCAGTGCACTTCAGCTTCACTTGCCCCATTTCTCCACCACACCAGGAATTGCACAGAGATGTTTTTTTCTTTAATAGTTTCTTCCTGGAGCAGGGTCTAGCATCGAGCACAGAAGTACCTCCACAACCTATCTCTCTGAATCCCACTGTTTCTCACTGCACCGGGGCAGAATAGGTGTGTGTCCAGCCAGGTATCTCCCTCCTCTTCCTCTTCCAAGTGCAGCTTTGCTTTTCCCATCTCCTGAAAGCCATTTTTTATCCAATTACCACCTTAATATCTTCTTGTGCAAGTCTGAGTCTCCTCCACCAAGGCATTTGTAACAGCAAATGAAGAGAGCTGTGCTGCAATTCCTTACACCTGAGAGATGAAGCAATAACAGGTGCCAGGGCCAGCAGTAGCCTGGCTGGGCACTGTCGTCTCCATGGAGACAGGCCTGGCCTGCCACACACGAGTCCTGGTGCAGGGAGAGCTAAGGCACATGATGGGAATTAGCTGTATGTTGGGATTACCTAAAAGGGGTGAGGACTTGTTGGAGCAGGTCCAGAGGAAGCATCTGAGAAAATGATGAGAGGGCTGGAGACCCTCTTATAAAGGCAGGCTGAGAGAGTAGGAGTCGTTCAGCCTGAGGAAGAGAAGGCTCCAGGGCAACCTCATAGTGGCTCTCCAGTACCTGAAAGGGGCCTGTCAGAAGGCTGGGGGAGTCTGTGCACAAGGGCACAGAACAATAGGATGGGGGGGTCATGGTTTTAAGCTGGAAAAGGGTGGACTTAGGCTGGGCATTAGGAAAAAGTTGTTTAATCTGAGGGTGGTGGATCCCTGGAACAGGTTGCCTAGAGAGGTTGTGGAGGCCCCATCCCTGGAGACATTCAAGGTCAGGCTTGATGGGGCTCGGAGCAACCTGTTCTACTTAGAGATGTCCCTGGTGGTGGGATGGTTGGACTAGATGACCTTTGGAAGTTCTTTCCAACCCAATACATTCTATGATTTTGTGTTGGGCTTGATGACCAAGCCTTTGGCTCTTGGCTGGCTTTACAGATGATCAGATGTTGGTTTTGTGCTTCAATAGCAAGAAAAAGGGAGGAGTCAGAAAGGAAAACCACCCCACCTCAGGCAGAGTCTTGTAGGTTTAAACAACAACAAGAAAGCAAATCCACGCATTTTTCTCCACCACACTGACTTTCTGTGGTCTGTATTGTGCTCTACACATTTTTGTTGCAAAGAGAGTATATGGCCTGATTCAGAGCCTTTTGTGTTGAATTGAAAACCTCCCATAGACTATTCATTTTGGATCAAGCTCAGCAGAAACAGTTGAGAGATGGATGATTTGTGCTGGGAAAAATCCCTTTGGGAATACACATAGGTCCCAGTGGTGTCAGTTCACTGTAACCATTTAAATAAATGATGCTTAGCCCACCACCTCCAGCCTCCTCCTCAGTCTCCACTGAGGCTCTCAGAATAAGCCAATTCTGTTGAAGTTGTTTGCATAGAATCATAGAATCATAGAATCATTACGGATTGGAAGGGACCTCAAAAGATCATCTAGTCCAATCCGCCTGCAACAGCAGGATCACCTAACCCAAGTCACACAGGAACACATCCAGTCTGCATCCTTACTTCACATGGATCAGCTTTCAGGTACAGAGAAACTACCATTTGAGCCATGCAGATTATTCTGGGTCTCTTGTTAATCCATTTTAAAGAAGTCTTTTTAAAAATTATATACTCTATTTATTGTGGGGCAGATGTAGATGAAGACAGGACCTTTGATGAAACCAGCAAGCGACAGAGTCAAAATGACAACTAATTCAAACCACTCTTTATGAGTACACCTTAGCTCATGAAATACTTCTCAAAGCGCATCATTTTAATGTAAAAGAAGACCAGAGACGTTCTGAGCAAGGTGGCACAAAACAGTGGTTGGTTTTCCAGGCCTTGCTTTGAAACAGTTTCTGATTCTAGGTGAACATGTTTGAGATAACATTCCTGGTTATAGTCACCCAGTCCACGTGATTGAGCTCACTGCTAGTGAGCTCTCCTCTGGCTTGAGCTAGCACCTTCTACTTTGTGATTAACCTGCGCAAGAAGTGGGTACCTAGTTGATTACTGTATCTGATGAAAAGTAGCCACACATTGGTCTGTTATAATTTAATTGCTTTTGCTCATGAGTCCATTCCCATCCCCACTTCTATAAGTAATGTTATCGATCAAGGTGTGGGCTGGGCTTTTGCATATGATACCCTTCTCGTGAATATTGCACATTGTATCTTGCTGTATGTGCTTTGCTTCCCAGTGTTCCTGTGTGACTTGGTCTAGGTGATCCTGCTGTGGCAGGGGGATTTGGACTGGATGATCTTTCAAGGTCCCTTCCAATCCCTAATGATTCTATGATTCTATGATTCCCTCATCATTTATGTACGACACTAAAATATAACTAAAAACTCCAAGGACACACAAAAAAACCTCAACCAACCCTCTGAAAGGAAGAACTCTTCTTAATGGCATGTGGCAATTTCTTTATTCTCAAACCTTCTGTGATTTAGCCTGGGGCTTAATTCACTCTGTGGTACTGATACAGAAAATCAGCTGGAGTCGTGTTTGATTCTAGTTCTCGCACCTGTTAGAACAAAGAACTATTGAAGAAAATAACATTTCCTGACTTACTTGACTCTAGAGAGATGTAATTTAAGACATTATTAATGTAACTTCAGGGACTTTTCATCTGTGCATGACTTTTCAGGCCTGATGTCTCTATCAGACTCAGCTGAGGCAGGTCTGTATTTATGAGTGACAAGCAATAAATGAGCTTGTAGGCACTCACATGAAAATTTAAATGAAACTGGAAGAAGAAAAAAAAAGAGGTAAAGAAAAAAGGAAATAATCAAATCCCATGCTCATTTCCTTGCCGAGCAGTCTAGGGGAATCCCTTTCAGCTTCATTTCAGTCAGTGAATACCCCCCACCTGTCCCATGCAGCACAGGAGAACTGATCAGTCTATGTATTTTTACAAGGTCCCCTGTCCCATTTGCAGTTTGACAGTGAATGGATCATAGAATCACAGAGTTGCAGTATGTATGGGTTGGAAAGAACTTCCAAAAGTCATCTAGTCCAACCATCCCACCACCAGGGACATCTCTAAGTAGAACAGGTTGCTCCGAGCCCCATCAAGCCTGACCTTGAATGTCTCCAGGGATGGGGCCTCCACAACCTCTCTAGGCAACCTGTTCCAGGGATCCACCACCCTCAGATTAAACAACTTTTTCCTAATGCCCAGCCTAAGTCCACCCTTTTCCAGCTTAAAACCATGACCCCCCCCATCCTATTGTTCTGTGCCCTTGTGCACAGACTGCCCCAGCCTTCTGACAGGCCCCTTTCAGGTACTGGAGAGCCACTATGAGGTTGCCCTGGAGCCTTCTCTTCCTCAGGCTGAATGACTCCTACTCTCCCAGCCTGCCTTTATAAGAAGAGGGTCTCCAGCCCTCTCATCATTTTCTCAGATGCTTCCTCTGGACCTGCTCCAAGAGGTCCTCACCCTTCTTGTCTTAGGGGCTCCAGAAATTCTGAGTAGTGGTAGGTGTGGAGCTCTTTCCTGAGTCTACTGACCAGCACATTTAATGATCGTTTTCATTTGTGGCCGCGCCACAGAGTGGTTCTGTGTTTGTGAGTAAGCCAGTGCATCACTCTACCTCTAACTCCTTCAGCTGTAAAATGCAGTGTGGGCTCCCCATCATGAGACTCAATTAGAGCCCTGCAACACTTGGCTTATAGCCAACGGAGAGAGGGGTTTTTAACCTCACCAAAACTTAATATTAGGATCTTATTGTCTCTAAGGCACTCCAAGAAACTTGGGTGAAAGGTGAAGTAACATAACAACAAAACTACAAGTCACTGAACGCTGAGCTTGCCAAACGTACAGTGCACATGGCCTGCCTGTGGATCTAGCACAATGTAAAGCAGTAATTACTTAACTTTTCACGATGGAGTTGTGGTGGGAAAAATAAATGCTGGGAAGATCGGCTTTTTGTACGCAAATGTGTACAAGTAGCCACTTTACGATCGTTTGGTTACGTCTCTTAAAATGAGCCGGTGCGCTAGGCTTCCACTTGCTTCCTCTTCTGGTTGAGCTTATCTTGCACACACATAGGAAATGCATCTCTGCCAGCAGGCAGCATGCTGGCCTAAGGCTGCCAGCTTCTTCCTGCTTTGGGGAGAACCAGGCATCTGCTAACCAAGGTCCATTGGAGAGCAAAGTCCATCGTTTGGTGAATCCTGCCAGGGTCTCACTGTCTGTGCAGGATGGTACTGACGAGGTCGCAGCCTAGCGGTTTTCATACTTTTCACCTCACCTGGAGTTTTCCTGTTAACTGTCTCCAAAAGGTTCAGCCAGTCAACTGGAAATTAATAATTAGAGGCACCCAAACTAGGAAAACAGATTGAACCTGGAGGAAATTTTAATTTTTAGTGTATGTCTTGGGCTGCTACCAGAAGCCCTTTAGAATGTCATTGTTCTTTGGGGAAAATCTGGATGTGGACACAAAGGCTATGATAAAGGCTGTCAAACCATCTGTTAAAGATCTAAAAGTTACAAAACAGTGAGAAGATAACGAGATATAGATGGTACAAGTTAAATGTCTTCATTTTCTTCTTTTAGATGTCTTTGTGGGATAAGCTTAGGCCAGGTACGCCATGGGAATTTTTAGGTTGGGAGAAACAGAAATGAAGTTCAGTCATTCCCTCCATTCCCCTCTCCCTTCCCTAGTTCCTAGCTCAAGTGCAAAGGAATAAGAGGTTTTCCCTCTCTGGAGCGTGGAGGAGGAAAACAGCAGTTGTGAGTGAGAAGAAAAGCACATTGCAGTTCTGCTGAACCCAGAGCAGTGCAGAAGACCTCTGCCCTTCTCTCCTTTCTAAGGGAACTGCCACCTCCTCTGCTTAAGACCCAGTTATGTGTCTGCTTATCTCCAGCTATTGTTAGCTGCAAAATAAGAATATAATTTCCCACATTTTTCTCTTGGCTGAAAGAATTTTGAACAGCTGGCTGGGATGGCTTGACACCCCCGTTGAGTGCTGGGATGGTGCTCGACCTGCTGTGAGTAGTTTAACCCTTGGGTGACTCACCTACACATGGCTTTGCTTGGGGCAGCTTCTTCACTGACGATACGCTGCCACCGGCAGATGAAATCCCCCAAAAAACTGTGTGATATAAACCCATCCAGGGCACCTATCCCCCATCTCCCTGCTGCTGTGTTTTGAATTGGGGGAATGTATGTTTCCTTTCTGACTGGGTATTTCGTGGGTTTACGATTATGACTGTAGTCTGAAAAACCAGGCTTGGTTTTACGGATACCACAGGTCTGCTCCTGCTTATGGGGTGGTTTCTATGCCCCCATGAGTCGCAGAGCTTCTGCGCTGTACACAGCTGTGCCACTGAGCTGCATGAGGGGTTCTGGCTGCAGGTCCTTGTGAGAAATCAGCTGGCTTTAACAATGGACTGGTGAAGGGCGCTGCAGGCAAAACCGACACGGCTCAAGGCGTACTATGTTCAGGTCATTTTTTGTTCTGGTTGACAACATATTGGGAAGCCTGTGTGGCCAGCAAACTCATTGAGCTCTTAACATGTCAAGGAGAAGAGGGAAATGTCCAAACTGAGTGCTTTGTAAGTAAATCTGATTTCTAACCCAACTGCAGCCCAGAAAGGACCAGATGGGGTCATCATTCCCAATAACTACTGTGACTTCTGCCTTGGAGGCTCCAATATGAACAAAAAAAGTGGCCGGCCTGAGGAACTAGTGTCGTGCTCAGACTGTGGGCGCTCTGGTAGGTGACTCCTTCTTGCATTTTTCTTGTATGAAGGCATTTATGATTCAGTTTTCATTCCTTTGGAAGATACTAAAGAAAGGCAGCACCCTGAGGGGGGATAGAAGATGTGTGTTTGTGGGAAAAGGA
The DNA here is from genome assembly GCA_013400115.1 of Rhinopomastus cyanomelas. NCBI lineage: Eukaryota > Metazoa > Chordata > Aves > Bucerotiformes > Rhinopomastidae > Rhinopomastus > Rhinopomastus cyanomelas. The sequence continues at coordinate 15,664 of VXBP01003128.1, forward strand.
CAGTTGGGAAACTTTCTGGAATCACATTTTCAAGCTAATGGGGTCTTACAAAATAATAAAGTTTAATGTGTCTATTGGCTTCTCTGAACGCTGGTACATGTGCTAGTTGTTCTTCAAATGGAAGGAGAAAGTCCTGCAACAATGTTAAAGAATGATTTCTGTCTTCAAATGCTGAAATTACAACTATAAAGTACTTACGAGATTTATGAAAGTTGCATGACAAGCATTTCCATTGGTTACACATTTCGTGCCTTCCTTCATCCAAAAAAGAAAGAGGGAAGAAATTGCAGGGTAGGGATGGGGGTAGCTGTCAAGAGTCATCCTCTTACAAGATGACTATCATTAATTTTGTTTAAGGAGGTTTTTATTTCTCCATTTTCTTCTCCCTTTTTAAATGTAGGTGACTGTGTCTTTCCCATTCTGAGTTGTCTTTATTTCTGAACTGTTTTTTCGTTCTTTTTTGTTTTTCTTCTTTTGGGAAATGTTACCCTAGCTGAGCAGTTATTTAGAGATCACATGGGAGGTTGTGGTGGTGGTAGAAGGAATGGGAGACCTTTAACAACGGCATACTCCAGCATTGTCCAGATTTCCAGTTGTGGTATTTTTGGACAGTGGTGATGCTAGTGGTGATAAGATTTTTGTATAGAAACCTGAAAACCAAAGTGACCTTGAGAACCAGTATTGCTGCTGATCCTATACTGTAATCACTGAAAGATGTCTGTTGCATGATGGCTGAAATGCACTGTGGAGCGGTCTGGTGCCAAGGAAATGGCCTTTTTTTGCTCCTGCTGAAATTCATAGTCAGCCTTTTGTCACTTTCAATGGGAACAGGACTAGACTGTCACTGACAAATTGCCTTCTGCATTTGTTGTGACCTTGGAAGATATTCTCAAGTGATAGTGTCTGGTCACAAGAGGGTTGGTGGCAACCCCTTTGGTTTTTCTCCTGAAGCATCTGATGAATGCTATGCAGTCAGGGGCACAGGCCCTTTAGTACATACATGTTTGCTGCTTAACAACTGAAGGTCTTTGGTGCCAGTTTGGAAGGTTGCTGCCCTTCCCCTGGATTGCTGCAGTTCAATAGAGTTCATTTCAGCACTGAAACGCACAGTGAGATGCACTGACACGGCACAGTGAGATGGATCCACGTGATTTTGCTCTTGCAATGTTGCTCTGGTGGTTTGATCAGAATGTGACACAAATACATTAATTGTCTTGATTCTTTAGTTTGATAGAACAAGTAGATCGGCATGGAGCCTAAATTGTTCGGAATCAGTTCCATTAAATGCTGTTCTGGCGCAAATTGTGGCCCACCTGGGTCATGCGTAGGGGTCGGCAATGCTGTGACTGCTGCGTGATGGAAGTGATGAAGGTACAACCAACACACTAATCTCTAAAGCAAACCAGCCGATCCTCTGTGGTGGCTGCCGTCTTTCTCTTTCTGGGTAATGGAGAACGTTTTCCTTAAACTGAAAGAGGCCTCATGGAAATGACTTTGTTACTTCTGTTCACAAACTCAGTAAAATCTCATCGGTGTCAGGTGGTTCACCTGCCAGTTATTTTGTTACATGCATTTTCTTTTTGTGAACAGGATTTAATTCTTCATGTCTCAAGCAAAGCAGTGGACTTGGTATATGACCGATTCCTGTATCCGGAGCGGGGACCTAACAGTTGTTTTGTTAATATCATACTACTGTTTTCTGAACAAGAATGAGCCATTCCTTAAAATTTCACACTTTCATTTTGCTGGGGTACAAGAAGCATCATTTTCTCTACTTTTCCTGGAGAGAGAGCTTGAAAGCTGTACTACTAATCACATCACTTGTGTGACTGAGGGAGAAAAATGCCCTCAGTTTTGCAGGTGTCAGAAGTCAACTTCCGTTCTAGGTGTTACTGTTGTTGCTGTTGTTGCTATTGACGTCCCGTGTGGAGAACTTTCTGTTCTATACTGAAAGCTGAATTAATTCATACCTGTTGGAACTTGGTGTTCCCCAAGGCAGATCACTTCTCATCTTAGTTGTTAAACTGTATTATTTGGTTTGGAGTTTTTATTTTTGAAGGAGATGCCATGAAAGCTTGAAGAAAAGCCTCTGTTTAGGTTACTTTCACGTAATTTTCAAACTGTATTCCATGTTGTCTACAGAGGAGACTTCTTAGGATGAGGTGAAGGACAGGGATGCGCAGTAGATCCGAGGCTGATGAGATACCTGCTAGGTTACATTGCCGCAGCAGGAAGTTTGCGACAGCTGATGCCAGTCGGAAGGACAGTCAGTGTGCTTAGAGCTAATGGTGTCTACTGAGTTGCATGGCCTAATAATATTTTCAGATTTATCTGAATAATTGCAAGGAAATTTTGTTTAATGTATTTTGAAGAGAGGAAACCGTGATTAACCCTTTCGCTGCCACAGCTATGGGCACCTATCTTGTTTGCAGACTTTTTTTTATTGAAAGAGAAACTGATCCTTTTCTATTTTTCTTACTGGAGACTTGCCAAGCTCTGTTGTTGTGCACAGGCATGTGCAAGCACGCACCTATAAGCTCGATAGTCTCAATTGTTTAATGCTAATGATAATTAAAGAAATGATGATGATGATGATGATGATGATGATGATGCGAGTTGCTTAACCCATGTGCTGATATATTCATCATACATGTCAGCTCATTTGGGAAGAGAAGGCAGGAGGGACGAAGGAGCACCAGCACGTACTACGGAGGACTTGTTCGGTTCCACATCAGAAAGCGACACCTCAACCTTTCATGGCTTTGACGAGGATGATGCAGAAGAGCCTCTCTCGAGCCGAGGAGGTGGCTGCGGTGGCAGCTCTCCCTATGCAGACCAAAAGGGCAGCTGTTAAAATAATCAAAAAGACACACAAACTCTGAGCTATTTGCTGTCCTTTTTACTAGGATTATTATTACCTTTTTCTTTTTTAAAAATTTTAGGTCGTTGGGTTTTTTGTTGTTTTTCCTACGGGGTGCACACTGAAAGCATAAGTGTTTAAAGCTCTTGACAACTACTTTGAAGAGACAGAAGTCTTTGGTTCACCTGTTATTTTTTCATGTACATTTGTTTTTCTCCCACCTCCCCCTTTCTCTTTCTCTCTGGAAAACGTAAAAGGTGGATTTAATATTTTTTTTAATAGTGAGCAGAGTTGATTTTCTTGTCTTTTAATATATATATTGGCAATCCACAAAACATACACATGGGTTGGAGAGCAAAAAACAAACCCAAATAGGTTTTTTTAATTATTATTATTTATATATTCTATATATTATTAGAAAAAAACCTACTTTTGAAGTAAAAATAGAAAATAAAATAAAAAAGCAATGTATGTCTACTTGATAATCGAACTGCTACTTGAGAAGTACTGTGGGCGGACTCTGCTGGAGGACAAGGAAATTCTTAATGTGACGGTTTCTGCGTTTTGAGATTTTGCACTTACTGTAGCATGTGGAGTTTGGTTCTTCTTGTACACCTGCTTGTCTTTAACAGCCTGAGAATACAAGCAGCACCACTGAAGACCATGACCATGGGGAATACACTTGCATCCCTCCTTTGGACACCTTTATATTCAATAGACCTCTTCCTCCTTGCACCCCTCCACGTCTTCCTCACTCTGTTCTACTGTGGGGTTTTTTTTTTCCTTTCCTTCACTTTTCACGTCATGGACAGCAATTCCCAAGTATAGGGATGGGATATAAATGGCATATTATAGACATCAGAGACAAAACTGATGGAGAAGCAGAATCACAGAAGAAATGATATGGAAAAAATACCTCACCTATACTTTTCTTTCCGGTTTAAAATTTTAACTCACAGCATTTTTTCCTGTGTCACCCAGTTTTTTTCTCTCTGTAGTGTCTTATGAGACACTTCACTTTTCAATAGCTTCTCTTGAAATAAACCAAAGCAATACTCATTAAAGTTCCAAGGGCAATGGAGAAGAGAGTGACTCCCTTCCCAGCGATTTTCCCAGAAAGGAGGAAACATGCAGCAGGATTCAAAAGGTATGTCTGAGCTGAAATGCTTTTCACTCACTTGTGAAATCTCTGAGCCCTGGATTTTCAACAGACCCTTGACTGAGCTTTGCTGTAGGAGTGCGTGCCATGGACTAAATGGTGCTATGTGTATGTGCTACATACATACCCCTGGTGAAGCTATTGGAGGTTTTGTGGGAGTAGGATCCAGCCTTGTGTGTAGTCAGAAGTGATTGCAAAAGATCACATTTTGCTGCCCTAATGCAGGCAAAAATCTCCCTGGAGTAGTGGCAAGATTAGTTTCCGTACGGATAGATTCTTACCTATGCGTAGATGCCAAACAGCATGAAATAGTGACTTTGTTTAAACCAGAGGCAAGGTAGACAATTACCTGGATAGTGCCTAATGCTTGAGTATTAAGTATTGTTATTATCTCTAAACCAGAGTTGTGTGGGTTTGGTACCAGAATAAAAATCTCAGCCTCCCAATGAAGACTTTGGGTCTATATTGTTCTAATGCATGAGTGAAGCCTATGCAAATGGGTTCCATTTCTCCCATTTCTTTTGCTGCAGTAGCACAATACCGTCTGTGAGAGCTCTTGTATCTTTCTTCTGCCCCCTATAAACCTTAAAAGAAAGGATCCAGTCTCTAGTTTTTCAACTGTTCACGTGGAGTAAGCAGTAGCCAGATTCTGCTTTTACAAAATGGACCTATCTCCAGAATGCATGCTAACTGATCTCTTGGTTATAGTAATAATCCACCTTCAGAGTGAATCATAGAATCATAGAATCATTAGGGATTGGAAGGGACCTAGAAAGATCATCCAGTCTAATCCCCCTGCAACAGCAGGATCACCTAGACCAAGTCATAGAATCAGTCAGGGTTAGTAGAGACCACAGGATCATCCAGTTCCAAATCTCCTGCCATGGGCAGGGACACCCCACCTTAGATCAGGCTGGCCAGAGCCTCATCCAGCCTGGCCTTAAACACCTCCAAGGACAGGGCCTCCACCACCTCCCTGGGCAACCCATTCCAAGCTCTCACCACTCTCACGGTGAAGAACTTCCTCCTCACATCCACTCTAAATCTACCCATCTCCAGCTTTGCTCCATTCCCCCTAGTCCTGTCACTACCTGACATCCTAAATAGTCCCTCTCCAGCCTTTTTGTAGGCCCCCTTCAGATGCTGGAAGGCCACAAGAAGGTCACCTGGGAGCCTCCTCTTCTCCAGACTGAACAGCCCCAATTCCCTCAGTCTGTCCTCACAGGAGAGCTGCTCCAGCTTTCTGATCATCCTCGTGGCCCTCCTCTGCACTTGCTCCAGCACATCCACATCCTTCTTGTAATAAGGGCTCCAAAGCTAATGATGTTACAAAGCATTAGAAAATCCCTCTGTGTGTTTGTACCATAGGATAGGACATGCCAGAGCATCTCTAGTTCCAACCCCCCAGCCATGGGCAGGGACACCTCTTACTAGACCAGTCTGCTCAGAGTCCCGTCCAGCCTGGCCTTGAACATGTCCAGTGATGGACTGGGATTGTCCACAGTTTCCCTGGGCATCCCATTCCAGTATCTTACCATCTTTACAGTGAGGGGTTTCTTCCTAATTTCTAATCTAAATCTCTCCTTTTTCAGTTTGACACCATTCATCTTGTCATGTCACTGGAATCCCTTGTAAAATGTCCCTCTCCAGATTTCCTGTAGCCCCCTTCAGATACTGGGATGCTGCTATAAAGTCTCTCTGCAGCCTTTTCTTTAGACTGAAAAATCCAAGCTCTCTCAACCCGGCTTCACAGAAGAGGTGCCCTGATCATCTGCGCAGGCGTCCTCTAGATGCGCTCCAACACGTTCGTGTCCTTCTGGAGTTGGAGGCTCCAAAGCAGGACACAGGACCTCACATGAGAATGTATGTACAGAGGCACAAACACACCTACAGACAGTACAGCAATAGAGGTCAAGATCGAGGACACTTCCCAGTCAAGGTGGAAGCAGCCCTTGTATGAGACACTGTGGGCTCTCTTGTTCCATACTGACCTTGCTGTAAGAATCACAGAATCACAGAATGTTAAGAGGTTGGAAGGGACCTCGAGAGATCATCTAAGTCCAACCCCCGCTGCTGGAGCAAAGAGTAGTATCAATAAAACCCAGTGGGGTTTGTCTAAATTTAGGTTAATGTAATTGAGAGCAGAATCTGGCCCTCAAGTAGAGCTGTTCCCAGTTCTGAAAGACATACCACAAACCTGAGATGTTGTCAATTTCTAAAAACGAAGTTCGAATTGATTTATTCCGCTATTCCTGCCCTTCAATGCCTGCACTTGCGTTTGTGACATAAGTATTATATTGACCTGACCTGTTGGAGTGTAGTGTAGGGGAAAGGGACTTGGGGGTCCTGGTGGACAACAAGCTGACTATGAGCCAGCAATGTGCTCTTGTGGCCAAGAGGGCCAACAGCATCCTGGGGTGGATCAGAAGGGGGGTGGTTAGCAGATCAAGAGAGGTTCTTCTCCTCCTCTNCTCTGTAATGATTCTATGATTCTATATATTCTGTCCCTTTAAAGAATTGCTTTTCTTTCTCTTGCTACTCTGTGACATGACTGGAAGAATAGAAATGGAGAGAGGTCCTAGAAATGTGCCAAATCCACAGTAACCAAAGAGCACCATTTCCTGCTTCCACTTGCATGTACTTTTTCTGTCCACAACATGTCACAAGATTCGTACCTGTTGTTCCTGGATAAAAAAGAAACCAGAATCAGGAAATGCTTTGACAGAGAAAAGCTTATGGAATCACAGAATCATCATGGCTGGAAAGGACCTCCAGGGTCATCGAGTCCAACCTTTTCTCCTAGTGCGTAACCGCTGGACCATATCCCCAAACGCCACGTCCACTCATTCCTTAAACACCTCCAGGGATGGTGACACCACCACCTCCCTGGACAATCCATTCCCGTATCTCAGTAAAGAATTTCCTTCTAACATCCAATCTAAACCTCCCCGACACAACTTGGGGCCATTTCCCCTTGTCCTGTCATCACTAATTGGAGAGAAGAGACCAACACCAGCCTTGCTACAACCTCCCTTAAGGTAGTTGTAGAGGGCAATAAGGTCCCCTCTCAGTCTTCTCTTCTCCAGACTAAACAACCCCAGCTCCCTGGCAACGAAGACTTGGATTATCAAGGATTTAAAGAGAGTTTTCATTTGCCCGACTTTCCCGGCCTGAGTGGTGTAGATTTGGCATGGTTAGAGCAGCCAGCTGCACCTGGTCACTGGTGCAGGGATGGCAGCACAGAGCTCAGCTTTCACCGAGTGCTGTATTCACCCAGCTCCTTGCATGCTTTTGCAATCCTTCTGAGCTCCATGGTGCTGTGCTGACTGTAGTTCTCGTGCTACCTGAGCTAGCTGAAACCTGCCCAGGTACAGCTTTCTGAAGGCCTCCTCTCAGTGGTTCAGCTGCTGAGTGCGCATAGTAAACTGCAGTTTTTCCCAGAGGACAACTTACCATTGTCTTTTGTGAGCCATGCCTAATAGGTTCTGGGCTCGTTTGGAACACGGACAAGAATCTGGTGTCCATAACGCAATGCCTGGATGTAGTCCCACCAATGCAGTTACTATCATCATGCCTACAGTCTGAGTCCTTCCGCAACTGAACCACCCATCTTTGTGACAAACGGGTTGCGCATCCCCCTCCCCTCAAAGCCACGGCAGCTCTGTGTAAAGATTGCCGGCTGACAGATAGCCCAGAAAAATAACCACAGCTGTTATCTCTATCATTCATGTGTGCAGGAACAGTCAATGGCCCAATCTAGTCCTGAAAGAGGAAGGAAAGTGAAATGAAGTCATCATTATGGAGGGTAAAGTAGGCCTTGGAGTCCTCAGAGTGTCTTCCTAGATCACCAACACAAGTTTAGTCGGGCAGGCTGAGCAGTGTGGTGCTGGTGATAGGAAGGCATTGATCATAGCGAGGAAGTAAGGATGTAGAGTGGGCAACCAGGAGACTACTTGTTGAAGCTAAGGTTTAAAATAGACTAATAACGAATATTGAGTGGAGTGTTGATGCGGAAATGAAAGGTTTTCAGGGCAGGTACTGCTGGAGCAAACGCTGAGAACAGGGAAAGAAGGCAGGTAGCTCATAAAGTTAAAGATGAAAAGCAAAGCAACGGGGCTGCTATATGACAACCTCTCAGATGGACGAGTGGAAGATGATGATGAGACAGAAAAAATACGGGAGAAGATTTCATAAGTGCAAAGGAAAAAACCCAAAACAACAGAGGAGCCCGACACCAGCATAGCCAGGTCAGAAACGAGAGAACTGCATGGTGTCAATTATATTTTCAAAGACACCTAAGTACCAAATCAACCTTGGAAGGCATAAAGAGGGTTTTCAATGTGAAATCCAGGTTTTGTATTTTGTAAAAAATAGAGTCATCTTTGAATTCAGAAAGAAACCTGATACTATTCGCAGCGATTTCAGCAGTTCAATGAGACCTGCTGTTCCGAGCTTCGTAAGAAGGTCTTTGAAGGTCTAGTTCTTCAACTAATCAAAAGCCTGGCCTTCCAGTCCTCCTCCAAAGATTTCCTCCTTATTAGGGGAAGGTTAGCACAAGGCTGCCCCCAGATTCTCCTGAAACATATCACAGAGTCATAGAACAGTTTGGTTTGGAAGGCACCCTGAAAGTCATCTAGTTCCAACCCCCACGACATGGACAAGGGACCTTCCACTAGATTGTGCTGCTCAAAGCCTCATCCAGCCTGGCACTTCCGGGGATGGGGCTTCCACAAGTACTCTGGGAAAGCCGTTCTGGTGTCTCACCACACTTCCACTAAAAAATTTCTTCTTATACTAATCTAACCTCTTTCAGTTTGAAGCCATTACCCTTGTCCTATCACTGTGTGCCCACGTCTGTTCGCACAGAAACCATGTACCAAAATAAGACAACTCCGATGTGGAAAGTGAAGAAAAGGATGTCTCATTTCAGGCCCTAAATTCAGACTTTGCCATGATTCATCATGTGAGCTGTCTCCTTGGGCATCTTTCTACTGTTCCATTCTAAAGGATCTTAAAAAAGACCCAAGATATCCTGAGCCATCCTCCAGAAACTCTGATTCACAGATGGAAGCAGGAGAAGTAAGGAGGTGATGGGCTGCTTAAGCAGCTGATTAAGAGAAAGAAAGGCTGTGTTGGTGTCATGCGTTAAAAACCCTTATGATTTAGGCTAGACATGAAGAAAAAGCTGTTTCATCTGAGGGTGGTCGATCCCTGGAACAGGCTGGTAGAGAGGTGATGGAGGCCTCATCCCTGGAGCCATTCAAGGTCAGGCTTGTTGGGGCTCTGGGCAATCTGTTCTAGTGAATTATGTCCCTGTTTGTTATAGTGGGATTAGACTAGATGACCTTTGGAGGTCCCTTCCAAGCCAATATTTTCTATGATTCTGTGATTTCCAGTGCCAAACATAGGGCTGGAGCGAACTGGTAGAATTAGCAGGTAAAATAAAAACCCTACCAGATTTGAAAATGTGTAATTAATTCTTAGTGTCTTTTAATTAGTTAACATTTTAGCAGGGCCAGACCTCAGCTCGTGCATGAAAACAATCAAAAATACTAAGCATGTTAATATGTATTGAGAAACTTTTAAGAAAATAGGTGATTCTGGCCTGACAGTTAAAAGGGCACCACGAGGGCTTTGGCAGAACAGGGAAGGAGCCAAAATCTGTTCACTTCACTTTGCATCTCTTCCCTGCCCCTGGGTCCCCCCATGTTTTGAGAGCTGGGTATTTATTTCTGGTACACGTGATGGTGCTTGACACAGAATCATACAGATGTGGGAAGGTCCTACGTGATGAGTCTAGGCTGCTGAAACAAGGTCCTAGGAGAACTAGGCCACCGGCTTTGGAAGGATTAGCACTGGGTTTTCTTAGCTATTGCTTTTGTTGAATGAAACCTCGACTGTTAATGCGCTGGCTAGCGCGGTGTAGACAAGCTCTGAGATGGCTGTTTGTTTCAGCAGAATGTGTTAGTGGAATGCCCTCCCCACATTGTTTTGCCTTTGAGCTTTGCCATTAGTTATTCATTTTGAGTTTGCCATTATGCAAACCTCAGCTTAGGCTCTTGATTGAAGACAGAGACTGGGTTTGCTGCTGGCCGCTGATGCATGGAGCAACTGAGAGCTACACCCAGAGAGTTGCTGAGGCTGGACTCAGACGGAGCATCACTGCACTCCCTCCCGCCTGCTTTGCTTTTCTTTGGCTAACTCTTACAATGGTATTTTGAGATGGACCCTAAAATTATAAATCAAATACCAGCAGAACTATGGAGCTTTCCAAGTCTGGCTCCTCGTACAATTTACCTCTTCCCCGTGGCAAGAAGTTTTACAGAATCCATTCTTCAAGCAAACATTGTATTGAACCCACTGGGAGTCCACTAATAAATCTGCAAAATCTGCCCAGTGTGTTTTGTGCTGCAACATACGTAGGTGTTTCCAGTAATCACCCATTTCCTAGTCCTCACTTTTCCCCCCTTATTTTTGTGATGTTATTGCTGTGCTTATAAGTACAAGGCAAAGGCATATGCTCATGCTGTCACGGGGATGTTTTGACAAGCCCTCAAGATGCAGGGCTGTAGCCATGCTGAATTTTTGCTGACTGAGCCATTACAATAAACCCTACCAACTCGTGTTCTCTTTGCCAGATATCTACCAGGAGCAAAAAAAAAACCCAAAACACCCCAACCTGTATAAATACCGGAGAATACTGGAATTGGGTTGGAATTATCTGCAGGTCGCATGGGTGTTCAGTTGCCAATTTTATGGAAGAAAAGTTGTAACAACATTTAGAAAAATACCCCAGCTGTTGCAGTTTCAATTTCTGATAGCCCCGGCAAGGGGATGCTGCCAGCTCATATCTCTGAAGCATTCTTTTGGTCACTGGCAGCTCCTAACGTTTTGGACCTTTATGTCATCCAGAACTGATGTGAGAGGTGTGAGGGAGATACGGGGGGAGGCACTTGCATTTTCTGGAAATAAACAGATTCTTTTGCTGGCTGTCTAATACTGCTCAGGAGCTTAGTAGTGTGTAACTCAGTCACTTCACGGAATAAATGCAGTGCAAAATGCAGTCATTGACTTATGTCCTGAAGTTATCATATTGCTGCCACCCTACATGTGTCGTTCAGGTTTCTAAAAATTACTTTAGTGCAGTGCTGCCCACAGTTGTGACTCTGTAGACATTATTAATATAGCAAGATACTCACAGCAGGATTTCATAAGCGAAAGTCTTAATCTCTAGCGAAGAGACAGCTGTCTATGGCATCCAATGCCTTTCTTTTGGAAACGCTCCTCCGCATGCTGTTTGTTTGCTTCATATCTACTTGTGCTTCAGCCAGTTGAAACTGAGTCTTTTGAACTACAATTTTGAAAGAACTAGAATGCAGACTGTGTTGGAACGTTGATTTGTGCTGCTTCTGTTTTTTTTTCTGAACACTTGCTTTGTTGGCCAGTTGAGTTTATTTAGATGTGTTGCCTTTCCCTCTGCAGTCAGCCCTGCCTTCGTGGACTCCGGCATCTTTCAAGGAAGACATTTGAGAAGAAGACAAAGAGAAGCCAGAATTCTTTGATGCTTCTCCTCTCCTTGCCCTGATCCTTCTGTACCCAAGTTTCATCTGGCACAGGCTCCTGGACTGTGGGAAGTCAGCTGCCGACTGTTGAGAGAAGTTCTGGGGATGCCCTAAGCCAGTGCAATACAAAGAAGTTTTTGAAAATCTTGATTTCACTTTCTTTTAAGCTTGTGTTATAAACCCAGGTCAAACTGGAATTGATCTACAGTAGAATTGACTGAAAAAACAAACTCACTTTGAAAAAAAGACTATTTATTTATTTCAATATTTAAGAGAGAAAAGAAGTGCTGAAATTGCACAGTATTTTTGTTTTAAATACATTTTACTTCAGATTTTAAATGCAATTTTGTGAAGACATGAAATTTTAAAAAGCACTTAATGTAAAATAAAGACTGAATATTTACATTAAGGAAAAAACTTTTTTTTAAGTAATGAAAATAAAGATCAACTCTGCTCTCTCTTACTTTAAAGAAGCCATTCACACATATGCTGGGTATCTTTGTTTTTTGCAAATTGGATGTGGTAAGTGAAGATTGTTCTAGTCTCCTTTGTCCTTAAAATTTTATCATGTTAGATGCATAAAACCTACCTTTCTGTAGTGTGCTAGGCACCAATCTGAACAAGAACTGTCAGGATAGCAAAGGCCAGGCTAAGTGGCTGGACTATTTTGTTATCAGACTTTATGGCCAGCTGGAAGGACTGTCTTGTCCCAGTAGGATGTGTCTTCTGTGCAGTAGAAAAGGTTTGCTCTTGAGCTACCCTGTAAAACACTTAACGCTGAAAGAGATGTTTAGAGGGGAATGCAACTCTGTTAATGTTAGTTCTTGCTCAGCTGATCGTGAGTTGGTTGAAAAGTTGAACCAAATTTTCGAGTACTCTTGGCATGGAGCTTCCCACGGGAGTCAGGGATGATGATGTGTAGAGAGTTTGCGTAATTCTGCCCTCTATTAAGTGGTAGTGGACTTTAAAAAGGATATGGGTGCACCCACTTGCCAGCAGCAAGGACCAGGAGTTATTCAGAGGAAGAATGTGGGTTCCTATGGCTACAATATTAAATTATCCCGTGGGGCATCGGTGAGGGACAATCGCATCCTGAATTCTGGGCTGTTAAATAGCTTCTCAGTCAGATGAGATATTCTGCCTTGTGCAAGCGCCAGAGGAGTTTATTGGCTGCCAGACTTGCTCAGAGTGGGTAGTGCAGGACTCTGGTTGTGATGCAGTCTAGTAAGGATGTAGGACAGCCTTATGTCCTAGGAGAAGGTTATTTGACTTGACTGTGAGATTAGCTTCTCCTGTGCACCAGGGGTGCCAGATTTACCTGTTGGTATAGATGCAGGTTCTAGATAGAGAAATGGTTTTACTTACGTGGCTTTTGTTGGCTTTTGAAATGAAAAGGCATTATCTTCAAAAACTGCATCCTGAGGTGAGCTGCCTGAGAGCCTGGTCCTGCGCTGTGTTTCTTGCACACCTAAAACTCAACCTCACCTCATTGAGAGGTTCCGACGTATTAATAGCAGCAGATTTTATCTTCTTCTCCCTTCCCCTTCTTTTTCTTCCTCCCAGATTAATGCATAGGGCCAAAAATAGCCTTGTGATATTCCTGTTAGGTCTAAGTCCTGCTCACACTAAATTAAAATGACAAAACCTATGTCCTAATCAGGCTCTTTGGCAAGACGGTTTTGTTCATTTGGTTGGTTTCTAAACTTGCAGTGGGGAACTGCCTCTAGAAAAAAAAAGGAAATCAAATTTTATTTCATCAAAATATGACAGGACATGCAACTGTAATGAAGATCTGCAAACTCTAGGGTCTGTGTTCAGCTTGTATAAACTTTCTTCTAAATAAAAGCTCCGCCTTTGATGTCCCTAGTGTATATTCCTCTGTAAATACGACTTTATCAAACCGATTCTACAAGGTCTTTTTTTAGTGCAAATAATCTTCATTTAGAAGATATTGTTGAATACCATACTTGTACATAAACTTTTCTAATCTCTCCATTGTTTATAATACTCTCTTTGAAGCTTAAAATAAAACTTCTCCTCTATCAATTGGTTTCCTCCTCCATTTTGTAAATTACTACTTTTAGCCCTGGATTTGGTTTTGTATTTCGGGATGAAGCGTGGCGTTAATGAAGGATTCTCTGCCTTTTTCTCTTTTGCTTTCTCTTCTCCATCCAGTGGACTGTTGCTTGCTGTAGTGAAAGTAGGCAGGAAATAAAACACTCCCTTTGTGTGGGACTCCCTTTCAGAATGTTTCCTATCGATGGGTGAGAATAGAAGATCTTCCTGAGTGCCTTTGTATTTTAATAACCTTCTCCATGGATAACACAGTTGCATGAAGTTCATCTAGATTGAAAAATGGAGTCTAAATTGTAGCAGAGATTTCCATATGGATATTAGTGATGCTGTCTTAAGGAGTCCTGACCCTACTGATGCCATTTCTAATCCAGTCACTGGAGTAACTGGGAACTGTGGTTCCCTTTGCTGCATTTCACAGTGCAGGCATGTGAATGTTCTAAATGGACTCTCCTAATATTCCTTCTAAATGTTCCTGAAATGTTCTAAAAGGAACCTCCCTTTACATGTGTTAGATTAGTAGTTTGGCTGTAAGGGATGGAAAGAGAGAGAGGAAATGCTGTTTCGGCTCAGACACGGTCTTTCTAGGAAACGCTGTGCGTCCTCTTCCCATTCTATGAGATGTCATTTTTAGGAAGCTCTGTTGTATTTCCTTAGCCTCCCCATCCAATCCTCTGCTGTCAGTAGAGGTCATGGATAGCCCTTTTTACTTGGTAGCTGCTAGTGAAAGTAGAGGCGTTGTTTGTAAGAGATCTTGCAGTGTGGCTACAGACCCTGCAGTGTGGCAAACAACACGCCCCTGCCAGGAGACTGAATGGCAAATACATCCAAAAGAACACGTCAGAAATTAATCCAGCAAGGCAATATGGCAGTTCTGCAGACTTGTACAGCTGGGCTTCCACATGCCCAAGGTTTGATTGTTGTGTGCGACAGAAAAAGCGGTTTAACTGCTCTCAGCCTTCTTTTGTAGTCTTTCCCTATAAAGTTGTATTTTTCATGAGTAATTTTATTTTCCTTTAGTGTTTTTTTTCTTCACTCTTTCTTCAGGTGAATATGGCTTGAAAATGTCACTGCTTGCCTTCAGATCTTATGTTTACCAGTGCAAGTCCTTCATTGGAGGAAGGAGGAAACCAAAAGGCAGCTTCATCTACCTTTGCTGTCCTCAGTCACTGTGGCTCTTGGGAAGCTGTCTGAGATCTGATAGAGCAGCTCATGGACTCCTTACTGGGTTATCTTCAGCTGTTCTGTGGCTAAAATGGTCCTTCCTTCCTTTTCACCTGTTGGGCACTGGGACCAGAGGCAGCTGAAATGGTGGGGTAAGATTCTAAACCTGTTTGTGAATCATACTGAGAGAATAGCAGTGGGGCTTGCCTTAGGGTGAGAGCATTGCTGGTTTTAAAGCTGCTCCTAGCAAGTCCCAATTTTCTTTCTGCAGTTTGCTCTCAGAGTAATCTGAATCGCAGCCCTACAGAATTACTTTTCTCCAGGTGGATGGATGATGGCAGAGCAGTGGATGTGATCTATCTTGACTTAAGAAAGGCATTTGACATGGTCTCTCACAGCATCCTTGCAGCCAAACTGAGGCAGTGTGGTCTAGATTTTCGGGTAGTGAGGCGGATTGTAAACTGGCTACAGGGTAGAAGTCAGAGAGTGGTGGTCAATGGGACAGAGTCTGGTTGGAGGCCTGTATCTAGTGGAGTGCCCCAGGGATCGGTGCTGGGACCGGTCCTGTTCAATCTATTCATTGATGACTTGGATGAGGGATTGGCATGCACTGTCAGCAAGTTTGCTGATGACACCAAGCTGGGTGGTGTCGTCGACACCCCTGCAGACTGTGCTGCCATTCAGCGAGATCTGGACAGGCTGGAGAGCTAAGCTTAGAAAAATTTAGTGAGCTATAACAAGAGTAAGTGCAGAGTCTTACATCTGGGAAAGAACATTATAAGGTNAATGGTTGTAAGGTGGAACATAGGAGGTTCCACATCAACCTGAGAAGGAACTTCTTCACGGTGAGGGTGATGGAGCACTGGAACAGGTTGCCCAGGGTGGTTGTGGAGTCTCCATCACTGGAGATGTTTAAGACCCACCTGGATGTGTTCCTCTGTGACTTGGTTTAGGTGATCCTGCTGTGTCAGGGGGATTGGACTGGATGATCTTTCGAGGTCCCTTCTACTCTGTAATGATTCTATGATTTTAAGTAGTCTTCTTTGTCTGCCCCAAAGCAGAGAGAGGAGGGAGAGTTTGTAATGACAGAGTCTGAGCCCCTAGCCATTGCTGATTTTTCTACCCGCCTTGAGCTTTCTGCTGTGCTGCATGGAGAGACCTAAATGAGGTTGGCGCGAGGGCAAGGATGGTTGCTGACAAATGGAGAGCTGAAGAAGGGAAGGAAGGAAGGAAGGAAGGAAGGAAGGAAGGAAGGAAGGAAGGAAGGAAGGAAGGAAGGAGTACTCTTCTCTAGCTGACAAAGCCCTTTTCTTGTTTAAAAACAGTGCACTTTGTTTATTCAACAGGTCATCTCCTGCTCTCATTCAGATGTCATTTTCCTCATCCCTAGTGTGGTGGATATAGGGAGCAGAGATCCTTCTGCTGAGGTAACCAGGAGTGAAAGTGTGCATCCACCCTGGCCTTTATGGATGTCTGCCAACACACAATTTACATGAATGGGATCCGTCCCACCACAGCAGAGCTATTGTTTCAGGGTGTCCGATTCCAGAGAACAACTCTGCAGAAGTCTTACTGCTTTGAACGTTTTGGAGCCTTGTTTGTTTGGTTAGGGTTTTTTCTTTTTTAGTTTGTTTCTGGTTTTGTGTTTGGTTGTGGTTTTTTTGGTTTTTTTTAAAGAAAATGTTCCGGAGGGAAGATTTAATTTTCCAGAAATTATCTGAACAGAAAAGAATACAGTGTTCCCTAAGCCCCAGGCAGATTTACATCAGCACCCTGACTGGGAAGGTACCTTCTTTTCCTGGCTGGAGATGGGCTTTTGGTACATGGGCTGAGACTGAGCTGAAGGCTGGAACAGCTGAGGGCTGGAATCCCAAGTCCTTGGGTGAACTGAAAAAAGCATCAGCTTTTACACTTTGATCTGAACTAGGATATTACACTGGTTTAAGATTTATTCCAGACTTTGCCTGGAATCGAGACAAAAAGATCTGGTTAAATCTGCATTCTGGAGCTGTGAGCCCAATTTGTCATCAGATCCACCAGCCTCCAGATGATAAAAAACCCTGTGATCCTTTCTCTCTAAACCTAAGGTCTTTGTGCTCATTAGCAATGAGTTAAACTCCTCTGGCCCCCATCTCATCCCCTGTGCTGAAGACAGCAGTGTAAGAGCTCAGCTACTTAAAGCTTACACAGCAGAGCCGATGAGCACTGGCTACTCCTCTTGGCTTTGGCCAAGTTGGTCCAAATTGTGTCTTGATGTGTTTAAGATTTCCACAGTCCCTTGGAAACTGTTGTAAAATTGTATTTCATTGGCTGTACCCATGCTGGACGTTCACCATAGTCAAGTCCTGTCTTTGATTTTAATGATTTAGTCTTTCATTTAAGGTAAGAGACATCCATCTATGTTCAGACTCGATGATCTCAAGAGTCTTTTCCAACCTGAAAGATTCTATGATCTGTGGCATCTTAATTTCACTGGTGTTCTTTTTAAGATATTTTTTGCTGTTTCAACAGAGACTCTCACTGTACGTTAGAAACTTTGACCATATAATCTGTTATCTGATGACGTTTTGTCCTTGTAGCTTGTAATGTTTCACCGTTCCATGGCGTGTGCTCCATGATGGGAAAAAGACAGCATTTGTCTTTCAAAAAAGCACACGTTTGTGGAAAACAGAGGTTTAGACTTGATATTAGGAAAGCTTTTTTCACAGGAAGGCTGGTCAAGCACTGGAATAGGTTTCTCAGGGAGGTAGTTGGGTTGCCATGCTTGCATGTGTTTAAGGATCTCTTGAATGAGATGTTGAGGGATCTGGTTTAGGAATGAACTTGTAAGGTAGGGTTGATGGTTGGGCTCGATGGTTGCAGGGGTCTTTTTTCAACCAAAGTGATTCTGTGGCCTGTATTGCCATCCAACATATCACTAAGAGCAGTTTCATGCAATGTTTATTTAATGTTCTCAGAGCTGTGGTAGCTCTGAATGGCCTTCAAACCAGCTATGTGCAGAGGCAACGCACTTTGCACATATGGGCAGAGGCAATGCACTGGAGCACTTGGAGTGCTTAAAGCGGGGGGATAGTCCTTCTTTGGGATTCCAGCTGATGTTCCTTGAGAAGGAGCAGACGTAGCCTCCCCTCAGTGTGTTGTGCTGAGTGGAGTTTTTTTGAGAGTGCAGTTCCATTTCTTGGTTCTCTTCGTCTTCCATAATCAATTTTCAGGATGACACAGTTTATCTCTAGGACTGGCAGATGTTAAGGGTCAGTTTTTGCTTGAACTGAAGGACCTTCTCATTATATTTCTTTGGCCACTGCTGTTTGTGTCCTGGTGTCAGTGGCTTTATTGTGGTCTGCAGGAAGAAAATGAATGTGACCAAAATTTTCAGATGTAGCTTTCTTTGATTGAGACAGATTAGAGATTTTAAATCACCCTGGAGACAGTTTTGTCAAGCATTGCTGAAGACTTACCTTACTAATTTGGATTTCTTTCATTAGCCAACAACCATTAATTTCTTCATAAGACTATTTCAGGGGCCAGTGTTGAGGATAGCTTGCCAAGGTGAGTGGAAGTCATGGCACGGGGAATCATTTAAATCTGTGCTGTCACTATGGGATATTTTTATTTTAGTGTCAGATAACTGTGAGACAAAACTCTCCAGTTCATGTAGCACTTTGTGTGGTGGTGTTTAAACAACCTGTGTCTGAGGTATTGTTTTCCCCCTATTTGTGCAAATCCTAGTTAATTCCCATAAGTGGTTTGCTGGGAGTGGCTGAAGTCTGGTCAGCACTTTCCGCAGCCCAGCAGCCTGCTTTGTGGTGGTGTGGATTCTTGGATCAGCTGGATCTTGGCACAGAAGTCTAATCTATTGCTGACACTGAGCTCCTTAAGGAACAGGACCCAGCTCATCTTAGGTCTTTCCATACTGACTGTGTTTCTAAATGTGTCCATCAGCCTGGAGATCTAGGGGAGCTTTAAACTATCCACAAACTCTCTCCAGGTTGAATTCAGATTGCTGATGTTTTCATTAGACATCCAGATAGTCAAGAACCATGTTTTCCTTCACACTGAGTAAAGAACTTGCCTTGGGTTAGGGACCCTCATTTCCTTTGCAGCCTGTTCATTCATCTGCTTTTGAGCAGCCCTTCCTCATGTCCATTAAGGGTGAGATTTTACAAGTCCTTAGCGGTCTGCAAGGAGAAAATGGAGGAGAATTTCCTAAGGATATCTGCATGCATCAGATTCCTCTGCGGCAGATACATATTCAGAGGTCTGATACTATGTGAAGAAGTCCCCTTTAGGCTCAGTGCAGTCATCATTGAGAACTGCCAAACATCTCATGGGCAATGGGATCCCACCCAAAATTAATTAATACCCTTGGCAACTGTTAAATGAGAAGGGAGGATTTGGGGTGCCCAGAACCTGGCCAAAGAAGCTCTGAAGAGAGAGATGTTCTTAACCTCTTGACCCTTAATAGAACCACCAAGCAACAGCCCTCTAAGAGCAGGCTCAGAAGACTCACAGATCCCCGTAGTACCATGGAAGATAATTTTCTGCCATTAAGTATTATGATTTGCTTTTCTATAGGCTCTGTTAAGGAATTCCTCCAGTGCTGTGAAGCAGCAGGACTAGGGAACTGTTTGAAGGACCTTTGTGCCTGCTGCCGTGGATCCAGCTCATTGTCTAAACTCATGTGATATTTAGCTGCACTGATCTATCAGGTCAAAGCAACACCATTCACTAGTGACAGGTTGAAGAACAGCCCCTCCACTTTGACTTGTCTGATCTGGGGTGGAAGATCTGGTGGGGCTTGGAGAAAAGAGATGATGGATTTTAATCTGGTGGTTTTCCAGTAGGAAAAAACCCCAAAACAACAACAACAAAAAAAATCCTGCTGTTTTGACATCTCTGACAGCATTTTCTTGGGCAGTTACTCAGAAAGGCTGTGCAAAGATCCAAGCTGAAAAATACCCTGGTGAGGAGAAAAGGTTTTGGATTTATCTCAAGCGAACTGTGTTCTCGTTTTGTCAATGAAGTGACCCTTTCCGCTGCCAAGCGTGCGCAAGCTTGAATGAAACATCTCAGTTGTGAGTATTTTTCCCTCTCTTCCGAACAAGGCAATCGAGCTCACTTCTGAAGCAAGGAACTGCCCCAACGTGGTTGCAAAACCTGGCACAAAGTGCCTCACTCTTTCTGAAAAAGCAGCTTCTCCCTCTGCCACTTCCTAACTCTTTTCTCCCCTCCTGCTTCCTATGGACTAAAAAACACCATTCAAACCCTCCCAGATGTTGAGATCACCCCAAAACTGCATTTTTAAGAGGAGTTTTTTAGAGTAAACTGATACATTTCCCTCCTGCCCACCAAGCACGTACTGCTGCTGCTCTGCAGGATGTGGTTACAGGTCTTACTTCCCTCTAGGTATTGATGCTGCTGGCACTTTGATGGGAAAGTGATGACTGGCTGCCTTATTGATGAAATCTCAACTGGCACTTAGAAATTCCCAACTAAACAGGGGGATAAATTAATGGAAAGGGGAGAAAATCAGTAGATGAGGGAATTTTCCCATCCTCTGGTACTGAATTCCCAACAGCTCATAGTGTGTGTGGAGTGTGCCACCACTGTGGCAGCTGGAAAGGTTTCTTTTAACTCCCCAAGGCACTGAGGTAACTTGCTCCAAACTGGGTTCTTTTGTGTGTCTGAATATACAGTCACACTAACGACATTGTCAACTATCCTGGTGTGGGAACGTCGGAGCTGTCGGGTGGATGTTGTGTGTGCATCAGTGATCAACCATTTACCCATCATGTGCTAAATTCCTTTTCCTCAATGATACTGGGTTGCCTCACGTAACAGCAGTGAGGTCACTCCCTGCATAGTTCAGCCTATTTAATATTAAAATTATGACATTTAATTCATTTCTCTGGAATTTGCCATTTAATTGGAAATTTCTGGAAATATGATGACAGAGAATTAGTGTGGAGTCATTCTTCAGTCTTTCCAGAATGAAAACTTGCCCAGAGACTGGTCGTACTCTTTTCTTTTTCCCTTCCCTGCCCCTTAATTCATCACGATAAACCCAGTCTAAACTTGCAGCTGACAGTTACTTTCATGGGATTCTGTTTTCACAGCACAGAGGGGTTGCCGTGATGGTCTCCAAACAGACTGGGTGGACATGGCCTGAGGTTGTGATGAGCTGCCCACATCATGAAGCATTGCCTCTGTCACACTCTCCTGCATAATCCCAGCAGAGAAACCCCGGGCAGAGCACCCTGGGGAAACGCGTGTCCTCTCCACTGCTGCTGCCACCTTGGCTCAGACACACTTGGTTGGGTCAGTGTGAGAATGCTGGTGTGGTCTTTTAATCCACTGCCTGGTGTTGGGGGTGCTGGGCATCCTGCAGCCCTCCTGCTGGCCAGCTGTGTTTGCAGGGCAGGTTAGCACTGGGAACGCTGGGGAACGACCAGGAATTTGGACAGCAGATGTGGGTTCAAACAGGCAGCAGAGTCCTTGCTCAGGATCGGGAAAGGGGAGGAGTGGCAGAGCTGCTATCTTTTTTTATGAGAGAGTTTAATGAAGTTAGTGCTCTCGTGGAAGGCTATTCATGCCGCTGTTTCCCCAGTCTTTTCAATACCATCCTGCTCCTCTCATTATAGCTGAGGATTTTGGCTCTCCCAGGGGGGGAGGAGATGTTCTAAATGGGCTGCCAGGGAGGTGGATTTAATGCACTAGGAAGAACTGGCTTCACCAAGTTAAAGAAGCAAAAAAAAAAACCCCAACCCACCCCAATTCATCCATTTCTATTTTTAGTCCTTATGACCAAGTATTTTTGCTTGGTTGCTCATTTTGAAAGGGTTTACTGAGCCTTCCAGTTGATTGAAAGCTCTGTGGTGTGTGAGCTGGCCTGGCTGGGGAGCCTGCACTGCATAGCGACGAGATCAGAGCCATGCCGGAGGTTTTTTCCACTGCAGTTTGTTGAAGGGTAACGAAAATGTCCCCCAGGAAAAGGGGATGTTGGCTTTCCAGGTTGCAATAATTCACCCTGTCTGGATAAGCAGTCTTCCTCCCACTCCCCCATTTTAATCTCCATCTACATCTCCTCTACTGCACTGTGCAACTGCACGCAGCGGGCACTCAGTGGGCAGTGGGGCCAGGGTGCCTCCTGCACAGGCTGTACCTGCTGGGCAGCATTAGCATTCACTGCCTGTCCCCGTGTCCAGCTTGCTCTATAAATGAGTTTATTCTCGTCATTAGGAGCTGTGTCCCTGGCATATGGAGTGCGCGGTGCCTGCGGGCAGCCTTCTTTCCTGTTGGTGATGGTAAGCAGCCCAAGAGCCTCCTGGCAATTAGCAGCTCGTTACCCATAATGCGGTGCGCAGCGATGCAGCCTGGTGGGTTTTCTGGAGGTCACTCTGACCTAATTCACCCCTAGGAATTGTACAGCGCTGGCATGACTTACCAGTGCATTAACAAGCTGATGCTTCTCGGCGAGGTTATCTGAGTGCTTCCACAGGGTTTTTCTTAAGCAAGAAATAGCCATTTTGTCTGACAGCCAACGGCACTTAATGGGGGCTGATCTGGAAGAAGTGGGGCCAGAGTGCAGAGTGCTGGCTGGTTTCTAGATGGGACATTGTGAGCGTGTGGCATTTCTTTTGGCTTTAGGGTTGGGGGCCATTACAGGTGCCACGGGTTGGAAATGCAGGGAGCCTGGTGTGACACCTTACTCCTTACTTATCACCGTGTGCGTTGAGCACTGCGTGCTAGGCGTGAGCCTGATTCCCTGCTGCTTGGCCTAACAGGATCAGGACTATGCCCCAGATCTGTCCCAAGCTCTGAAGGTGCAAATTTCAGCCTGTCCCGAGTGAATTTGGAGAGGCAGGTGTGCCTGGACCACCCCCACAGCAGTGCACGTCCTGGCAGGGCTTGTCCTCCCACAAGCAAACTTGAGCCTAGAGCAGAGGGCCTGGATGCAGCACTGCCATCCCGAATCAGGGTGCTCTCCCAGGGCAGGGGGTTTTTGTGTGGGACAAAGTTAAGTGTTGGTGGTTTTCAGATGCTTTTAAAACCAGTAACTTTTGTTTTTCATTACTCCCTGATAAGATCCCTTTGGCTGGACTGTGCATGCTGGAGAAGGGAAGGACGCATGGAAATGCACACACAGCAGGAAAACTGTTAGAGAACATTCCTCAAGTACTTTTCCTGTAAGACTCATGGCATCTGCTATCAAGGGGTGAGAGTAGTTTGACTGACGAACCGTTAGGCTGCTCAGGATCACTTGTTCCTGGTTTCTCTCTGCGCCCTCTGAGGTCACCCCTTAATCCCATCTCGCTTCTCACCATGTCCCAAGCCAGACAAATTTCCTCTGCTTGTCTGCAGCTAATTCCTCAGGGTTCACGTGAGTCTCTTGGGCACAAACCCTGGTTATGCACTTGATGTGGGCTTTGTCCTCCTTGCCCTCTCTGTAGCCCAGGCTTTTTCTCCTGGCCGATGCTCTGGATGCTTAGAAACCTTTCCAAGGCAATGATGCTGCGTCATAGAGTCAAAGCTGCGAGCGAACTGAGATGCTGGGCAGCTTACTCAAGCAACAGCATTTTCTGGAGAATGCCTTAAGATGAGGAATGTTCCAGTAGGATCCCACTCCCTGCTGTGTCCTTTGGTGTTTGCAGGGCTAAAGCAACAGTGGAGCAGTGCAGGAGAGTGAGCTGCAAGTGCCACCCTCTTAGAACATCCTCAAGCTCGCTGGCTTTGCTTTCAAACACATCTGTCCTGCTTTCCATTCCCATTGACTCCAATTGCACCTTCCCAACTGCGACTGGGACTGACCCACTGCCTTTGGCACAGGGGTTTTATTTGTCCCTTAGGTGAGCAATTGAAATGGAATCTCTGTTCCCGGTGCTGAATATTCAAGCAATCGATTGTAATTTCTGCCTCTTTTTCCATGAACTTGCAATACTGGAAGGAAGAACAACCTCCTGAGTGCAGTTGGCTGCCAGTCCCATGTGCTAATGGAGCAGAGTGCCCCTTGCCTTTCTGTAGGCTCATTTCAAGCTCTGTCTTCGCTAGCCAGAGCAACTATAGGGCCAGGAAATTACATAGTAGGAACTATAAGCTCTTCTACAGTTGAATTGTTTGAGAACTCCATCAATTATTAAAGGTGCTAATTCTTCCACTATTACTGGCACACTGCAGCCCATTAGATTAGAGGAGAGTTGGTTTCTGACCAAATCAGACTAACCAACCTATTCACAGAGACCCCCAACTCCTTTTGGACTCCTGTAACAGAGCAAGTGGTGCTGGAACATAGTCCCCTGGACACTGGGAGACATACATTTCTCATTTTCTCATTTTCATCAGTTAAATTAACGGTCATAGCATTTCCTCTCTTCCTCATCTGTTTAATAGCAATAAAACCCAGTGGTGCCTCCAAGTGACACTTCTTTGGTTCGTTGGCCAGTTCCCCTAAGAAGCTAGGTTCAGCAGGGCTTTGTGCTGAAGGAGTGAGAAAAGAGCTGCAGCCTCTGAAACCCAGCCCTGCCCTGCCCCAGCCCCTGGGATGGCTTTTTTATTCTTCTGTGATTAAACCCTTTGAAGGCCTCTGTCTGTGAGCATCTCCATCTGTGCAGGTGTTGATGTTGCAAGATGGGGAGGGCCAGGAAAATGCCAAGACCTCCCCATCCTCATCCCTTGGCAACCTTTGGTCTTCTGAGAGTTCCAGCTCCTTGAGCCCTGGGTTTCTGGCAGAGCGAAGCCCTTCTGTGTGCTTGAATGCTTTGGGGTTTGGGCTTTCTAATCAATCCATCTGATGTTGCCGCTTCATGTCTGTGCCTGCTTAGACAGACAAATGAGGGTGACTGTTTTTATGTCATAGCCATAAAATCACATCCCCTATTAGAATAAGTTCCTCTTCCCTCTGTACAAACAAGGGTAATAATTCTGCCTAACAATGGCAGTGGCCACCACAATCCTTATTTGTTCTTAGCAGCATCCCTGCATGCAGAACTTCCGTTATTCGGCTGGGGTTCCTGTGACACAGGCTGTTATATCTCCAATATATAGTTATAGTTGTTTAGAGACCTAACTATTTGATGGAATAAACCCAGGCAGGAGCCCTGGGGGTTTTCATGATGTTATTGATTAAAAATCCCACCCCTACACAGTGGGGCTAAGGGAAAGAATGGGCAACTGGGTGAAAATCCCTTTTGCTCCGTATAAATAATCCCGCATTTGCTTTAAGAAAGGAGTCCTTATTTCATTTCCCTTCAAGATAATTTCTGCCTTTGTTTGAAAAAGATTATTGATTGGATTGTTAACTTAAAATAGTCTGTGGTGGGTGTGACGGAGCACATGGCTGCAATTAATCTTGTGATGCAGAATCCATTATTGGAGAAGCACTAATGAGCCGTTCTAAGGCCTCCACTGGCCACAGAGCACATGGGAGCAGCAGATTGCTCCTGTCCTTTAACGTTAAATTCAGTCTTTAGGGTTACACAGCCAGTGTAAGCAGAAGGGGGTTTTAGATTAATTAATTTTTAGGGTTTTTCCATTAAAATTCTCCTTGCTGTCAGCCTGCAATGGCATGAGGTGCAGAAGTCAAGAGATAGTCTCTGTGCTCACCTCCCACCTCTGACCAGATTTCTAGTGGACACAGTGTGCAGTTAAAGCCAGTGGCACGTGAAACATGGCTGTAACTATAAAATGTGGTCTCAGTTGCAGGGCTCGTATCCAGAGGAGACGTTCAGCAAAGACAAGGGAGCTTCCAGACCTGACCCATACTTTAAAATACTGCTGTAAGACAAAAGGACGAGCTGGTGAAAACCTCAGGACAAGTTTTATCGTCTGCATTGTTTATAGCTATTGCAGCACAGGAAAAGTTTAGATAGAGGATAGTTATAGCAGATTAGAACCCGTCAGTGTTAACATATCACCTTCTCCTTCAGCAGAGCTGCTCCCAGGGTGTGTTTTAGAAGCCTGTCTATTGACTTGGGCGACACCATAAATCTGGGCTACACCTTGCCCCCGTCAGATGCGCAAAGCTGACACCAGCATGTGAGAGCGAGCCAGGTTTTGCAAGGGATGAGCCACAACCTGAATAGTGAACTGAGTTTCAGCTGCAGACTCTTTGCTGCATACCTTCACACAGCAACAAACAGAACTGTTTAATCATCTTGACGACATAAGTGATCAAATTAAGCAAGAATGACTTTCAGCGGTCTGGCTCGTGGACTACCACAGCATCTGTAATTTGAAGCACATTTTGGACTGCACTCATGGTAAAGGCAAAGTTGTTTGTGGACTGAACTAGCTTTGAGGTTTTTTTTTTAAGGGAATTTGAATCCACCTCTGCCTAGTAGGTGCCACATGCAGCTACAGGGCTTCATCTTAAAATCATAGAATCATTTAGGTTGGAAAAGACCTTTGAGATCATTGACTCCAACTACTAACCTATTAATATACTAAGCCCACCACAGAACCATGTCCTTAAGCTCTATAATTACTTGACTTTTAAACACGTCAGGGATGTTCATTCAACCCCCTCCCTGGGCAGCCTGTTCCAAGGCCTGAGGACCCTTTCCATGAAGATGGTCTTCATAACTTTTAAACTTCCCCTGGTGAAACTTAAGGCCATTTCTTCCTGTCCTATCACTTGTTCCTTTTGAGAAGAGACTGACCCGCACCTCTCTACAATCTCCTTTCAGGTTGTTGTAGACAGCAATGAGGTCTCCCCTCAGCCTTCTCTTCAGACTAAACAGCCCCCGCTCCCTCAGCCACTTCTCATCAGACTTGTTGTCCAGACCCTTCAGCAATCTTGTTGTCCTGCGTTGGACACACTCCAGTGCCTCTGTGCTTTGTCTTCGAGTATTGTGGTAGAGGAGCTCTGGAAGGGGACTGGACTAGGTCGTCTTTTGAGGTCTCTTCCAATCCCTGATGTTCTGTGATTCTGTGAATGTCAGGCCATGCTTGATATGGAGTAGGTGTTCACTAACACGCCTCCAGGAAGTCTTGGGTGTGTGCATTTTCACATAGGTCATGAAAAACGCGGAGTTTGAATCAAAGTAGAGGGAAAATAAATTGTGAAAAAGGAGAGCAGGGAAGACAGGAAAAATAATTTTACTTTAGGGTATCTGTCAACATGCTCGTGGTGCCTCATACATGCTGCTAGCATAAGGAAAAGTATCTTCCAAGACACTAGGTTGGGGTCATGGTCCCACAAGGCACGTTGTTTAATGTGAAAGAGAATCTGACTTAGAGGATGAGGAAAGACATGTCCACAAGATACTCTTTTTTCCCTTCAACATGCCATAAGCCCTGGGCTACCAGAGAGCAATCTCTGGCCATGCAGACATGGCTGTGGGCATCTGTCGGACTCTTTTGTAGTCACGGCATTTGGAGAGAGCCCAATGGAGTGAATAAATTGGTATGTTTCTGCATTGCTGTTGAGAAGAAGCCGCTCACGGGCACTCACTCCATGCCAATATTTTCAAAGCAATCCTCCCACCCCCATTTCTTTTGGTGGTGGGTATGGTTCTTGAGAAGGGCTCTGCAAAATAGGATGGATCACTTCCAGAATGAAGCCACATCAATACGAGATGGATGCACAGCAAACCTGCAGAGGTGTTTGTGAAGCAAACGAAGGATGAGACAGTCAAGACTGATAGCTGGGAGAGAGCAGGAATGGCTGCGAAGGGACAGAGATAAAGTATTGAACGGAACCTGACCTTCATGTCATCTGACAAAGGGAAAGTCTTTAGCTGGAGCCTCTGCAGTGAGCAATGTGAGTGTGCAGGCAGCTGAGCACATGAATAGGAGTATGCATTCAGCAGTGATTTATTTCTGTGTGTTTGATTCTATCCTTTCTGTTTCTTTTCAAATGTGACTGGAGCTATTTAACTCTCTGATTAACTTGCCTCCCTGTATGAGTTGTTTTTTGTTATATAGTCCAACACTCTACAATCTTTCTGGGAGCCCTTCTGCTGCAGGGGGGGTTCCCCCGATGTGTACTGTGGGACATTTGTTCTGTTTACTAGTGTTGGAATGAAGATCTGCATTTGCTGTAAATCAGATGTGGAGGAGCACTTCAGTGTCATGTCATGTTCTGCTAGTTTAGTAGCATGACGAATTATGTAGGGTCCTCTCAGCAAGAAAAAGTATCACATCACATCTCCTCCTGAACAGTTGCAGTTTCAAGGTCCACAGAACATTAGTTTGGACTCAGTCCACTGTAAATCTCAGTAAAATCTAACTCTTGTTTTGTGCTATTTCAAGGGCTCCAAAACGTAGCGATCTTCTTAGTCCATCTGAGTTCATCAGTACTGTCAAAACTTTTCTTTATTCAAAGGTTTGAGAGTTATATGAGACATGTCATTGATTCTTCCTTCCTTAAATACCTCCTGCATTTTCTGTTCAATTTACTTAATAACTTATGTACACACATTTCTTTGCTGGACAGGCTTAGTTCTCATAATACAAAAAGCTGGAACATAGGACGTTTCCCATAAATATGAGAAGGAACTTCTTCACAGCAAGGGTGATGGAGCACTGGAACAGGCTGCCCAGGGAGGTTGTGGAGTCTCCTTCTCTGGGGATGTTTAAGACCCACCTGGATGTGTTCCTGTGAGACTTGGTCTAGGTGATCCTGCTGTGGCGGGGGGATTGGACTGGATCTTTCGAGGTCCCTTCCAGTCCCTAATGTTCTGTGATTCTGTGAATTATGTGAATAGAACTGGAGAACAAAAATCCTTATTACAGTGTTTGGGGGCATCACAGGCACACAAAGGAAATCCATTCCCTATAGCATTACTGCCTTGCCTACCAAGTCTCTGTTTGCTTCACTGGCTAGAAAATAGAAAAGCTTCTTGTGCGGTGGTGATGAGAGATGTGGTGACACAGCAAAATCCTGCTGACAGGTCTGGTAATGAAGATAGCCCACCTGTGCCCACGTCTATTTTAGCTGCGCCATTTTTTCTTGCTGGAGAAGCAGACTTTCTTTCTCCACTCTCCAATAGATACTGAGGTTGATGGAGGTGGAAAAGACTTTTTCCTACCCATTGGCTGACATCTCAGAAGAGCAGATTGGCAAGAGGTGAAAATAGCCCTACGCACAGAGCGGTGGAAGTTTTTAGAAGTAGCAGCCGGTAGTGCTGAATGCACGTACCCACATTTCTAGTTTTTCTAGAGATAAGCAATTTGCTATCCCTGTCTCTTGGCCTCTCGTTCTTCGTTTAGATTGTTTTGTGCCAGCCTGGATTTCTCAGGGTCATGAAAACACAAAGGAAAACAGGGACAATATTACAGTATAGAAAGAATAGCAAGTTTTATTAACAGAGAGTGAAGGAAGGGTTAAAAGACATGCTGCTGCTACTTGCCAAACTTTTCTGCTTCCCCCACCTTTTTCCTCTCCCAACATGAAGCAGCCATTCTGCCAGTAGGCAGCCTGAAGCCACTCTTCTAAGAGAGATAGAGAAAGAGAAAGGGGGAGAGAAAACGGATTAACTTTCAACAGGTCTGCATAGCAGGAAAGCACTTCTGCTGCAGCGAAGCAGAATCCAGACAGAGGGAGATCTTTCTTCCACATTCCAAGAATTTTTCAGGGATACCTGGCTTTTGAAGGTTGCCTGTGAAAAGAGTCAGAGGTCATCCCATGACATCGCTGACTATGTACAGTGTTAATGCTCGACAGTGTCAGCAAGGGATGCTGACTATGGGGCTTTCCAAGAAGGCAAGCAGGTGGCTTATTGCAGGTGACAGGGCCTGCCTCAGCCCTGATAGGGGTGGATTGGGACAGAACCATTTCATTTCAGTGGCATATATTTCCTGTTTTGGTTTTAATCCTACTTTGGGCTTGTTTGTTTGTTTGTTTGTTTGTATTTTCCACTCCAGAAAGCCCATTGCTGACCCTGCTACTGTGATACCGCTGTTTTGCAAAGCTGGAGTCAACACGCATGTAGGGGTGGGGGTTGTAACTCTGGCAGTTTGTCCTTCCTGACTAGCTGTGACTGTTCTGCTAGCTTTCCCTTCTTTATTCCTTTCATTTAGTTTGTTCTGGGAGTTGGCTTGGGTTTTCTTTTCCTTTTGGTTTCTGTTTAGATCCTGGAAGATTTAGATGTGCAATTTGGTTTACTCTGTGCCAACCAAGTTTAGTGGCAGAGCTCTTAAAAAAGCCTTGAGTGGTGTCACTCCATCCTGTTTTGCCCCTTCTCTGCATGCTACTGCTTCTGTCTGAGCAAAGTGCACAGAATTGCTTCATCCGTTTGGACGCTGGGAAGGGATGCTCTGGAATGGAGACTAACCTCATTTCCACCAGGTCCTTCGGTCCGGTCGAAACAACGCTAATTGAAGCTGTAGTCCAATTTCTATTCAGATGGATGGGGTCTCTCTGAAATTGGATTTGTCTCTGATTTCATCGCTTTCCTTTGTTTTCCTTCCAAAAACCCCACAAACTTGCAAAACACAAACCATTTTTAAGAGCTCTGAGTAAAACTGCTTTGCCAGTGGGGTGGGGATGACACTGACTTTCTCTTGTGCCCGGCAGCGAAAAGGTTAATGCCTGCTTTCCTCTTTGGTACCTGTTAGTTGCAGCCCATGTTGTGATCAGTCCGTGTCCGTGTGCATTTTGTTCCCAAATTGAATGCTGGCTAATTAACGAGCCGTAAGTGAGCCTTAACAATGACAGTTGTTTCCAATCTTCCTCAGGACACCCGACCTGCCTGCAGTTCACGACAAACATGACTGAGGCTGTTAAAACCTATCAGTGGCAGTGCATTGAGTGCAAATCCTGCAGCCTTTGTGGGACTTCTGAGAACGACGTGAGTTCATTTACCTTTTAATGCAAATGAGTGTGCAACACTGCACACTGGTGTTGCCTGCCCTTGAGGAGCGCGTGGCGGTGTTGCGGGTCGTGGCTTTACTGCCGCTTCCATATGGCTCTGAGGAAGAGCCACTCCTGCAAGCAGAGATGGGCTGAGATGGGCTTCTGCTCCATGCTCCTACTCAGCCATTGGTCTCTGCTGAAACCAGCAGGAGCATCATACAGGGCCATGGGAGGTGGTGGCACTTGCACTGATTGAGTAGAAACTAGACGGAGGCTGTAAACTCACGTCACAAGGAACTGCAAGATGGTGGTGTTTTCGATATGGTAGGCAGGAGTAGAAACCTGAGGGGTGGCAACTATGTCTCTTCTGTCCCTGATTACTTTCTTGACAAACTTTTTTTAACCTTAATTACAAGACTTGGGAACCAGGAACGCATTTGAACTGGGATAGCTCAGCCTCACTGGAGTCACCTAATCATCCATCCCAGTGATTTCCAAACCATGATCCAAAGCCGAATGTTGTTCTCGCTGTGGGGTTCCCAGTTAAACTCTGATGCTAAGGGTCCTTGCTGTCCTGGGAGAAACTTGGAGACTTGACAGTGGGTGAAGAACTTCAGCGGTGACTATCTAATACTACATCATCCTCTAGAGCAGAGTAAATGTGAAGCCTGAGATTGTGTTTCACTCTAGCAATAAATAAGGAAAGCTGACAACAGGGAGTAGTTGCTCCAGGACAAATTATGGGACACCTCAGAGCAGCTTTCCCCTCACCTCCCCATAGATATGAAAGAGCTATAGACCACATGGTTGGGATTGTGTAATTTCCATCTGTTTCACAGAGTATTTACTCAGCTGGGTTTTGAAGAACTGGCTGAGTCCAAGCTTTTGATGGGAAAGGTTACCCTTGGGATCCAGCACATGGTCACGCTGGAGCCCAGCAAAGCCTGTCCTCTTCTCTAAGTACAGCGTATCCCTGGCCTAAAAGCCTTTACTTCTGCATCATGAGGCTACCTTGGAGAGAAAGGCCTCCATCTTTCAGAGAGATTACACACCTTTTTGATTAGAAGGGCTCTCTGCCACCTCTCAGAGACGTGATGGTTGACTGCGGATGCACAAATGTGGTGCTGCAGCCTTTTACAGTCCCAGTAGTCTCTTAGTCTCTATGTTGCTGTTGTGTGTTCCCAGCTGAGCACTGCTGGTTACCATGCTTAAGTTTTCATCTTGGCAAGAGATTAATCTACATAATTTTCTCTCTTCTGCTCCCCTTCTCTCCCTGGTTTCCCTCCTGTCTTCCCAACCACCCTACTTCAGGACCAGCTACTCTTCTGTGATGACTGTGACCGTGGCTATCACATGTATTGCTTGAATCCACCGGTCTTTGAGCCCCCAGAAGGTAACATGTGTTGGAAGTCTGCTTTGAAAGCCGAAATAAGGTCCTTGCGGAAAAGGGAAGAATTTCCTAAATAGTGCCTGGGCCACGTAGGGCCAAGGAAGCAGTAGCAAAGCAGAGGCAGGTAGCACTGGCAAGAAAGCAAATTAATCGATGTTGAAGTCCAGCATGGTCTGAGACGTCCTACTCAATCTCGCCTGGTTTCTATCTCATCTTCCGGAACGCACCATTTTTGGGGGCCTTTGGATGTTCCAGGTGACATTGGACATCTCAATTTAGTCAGCTCAGTCCCGAGTTTCTATGAGTTGTGACTTTGGACTCCTTAAGAAGTCGAAGTCCCAGACAGAAAACCCCAGTCAGGGAGCTCCTCTCTGGAATCACTGAGTCTTTTGTCAGGAGACTGGACTAAGAGGAATGACATTCCTTGTTCTCTGGTGCCTTGGAAGGGTGAGGGTTTTAGTCTGGATTGCATTTGGTAGGTAGTTACCTCCTCTGCAGGAGATTCAATCTCAAGTGCAACTGGTTGAAGCTTGTCACTTGATTGTGGAGCAGAGGAACTAGCCCCTCATCATTACTGATCACTGACTGAAATCTGCAGAGAGCAGTAGAAGTGGAGAAGGAGACACCTGAGTTCAAATGACTGGTTTACAAGAGGGGAGAGACATGAGTAATTACAAACCAATCATATACTCAGCAGCTAAGTGCTTGTAACTTGATAAAGAAGGAACTCAGTCCAGAGGGGGAAATTTGGAAATTCTGCTAATAATTAGTTAAAGGTTCCTCTTCAACCAGGACGTGGTGAAGGTATGAAAATATAAAACACCTAGTGGCAACATGCACACAATCACATGGTGGTGTAACTTACGTGGAAAGCCTAGGGACATTACACCAAGGGGCAGCAGAACCTTTATCTCAGAAAGACATAGGCAATTCCAGTATTAGGAATATTTGCTAGCCTATTCAAGCTGAGCCTTAACACAAACCCTGAGTGCCTGGATTTATTGTCATTCCTATAAGAAGGATTTCTTCATTTCCAGGGAGCTGGAGTTGTCATTTGTGCCGGGAGCTGCTCAGAGAGAGAGCGTCAGCTTTTGGCTTCCAGGCCTGAGGAGCTCCATTAGTCAAGAAACACTTTGCTCCTGGCGTTGCCATACCAGCACACAATTCCCATCCAGAAAACAGACACAACCCACACCAAAATGAATGGACGCTCAAATAGAGGAAGAGGTATCTGTGGTATTCACTGTCACTAACACCAACCTTCTGGGCTCTCCCTGAAAGACTGATCGTCTCTTTTCCCCGTGCTCTGGATTGAACGACCTCACTGCCTCACATGGTTGCTGCTTGCCGTTATGGGCCCACATGCATGATAGATGGGGGGAGGGTTGTTATATTGACATGGAGAAGTCAATTTTGTGTGTCTTCTGTTTATTCTTCTTTTTAAAGAAGAAATGGTAAGATGTCTCCCAAGGAATTATTGGTGAGTACTTTGGTTGGGAGCGGCACCAGTCGTTTCTCTTCACAGGCTTGACTGGAAATGTCTTTACTGCAACCACTCCATATTCATAGGGGAGCTCTGAGAGTTACCTTAGGTCAGTATTTCCCAGGTCACAAACAACATGTTGTCTGTAAGAGAAGCACTGATCAAAAGCTTTGGGGGTGGGGGACACTTTTCCCCCTCAGATCAAATGCTTTGATTTGACAGACTTTTAGGAACCTGGTTTCAGTATTGCTGAAGGAAGAGCTGTGTCAGTGTGTGTACACAGGGATGCTTAAAAAAAATGCACCAGGTCTGGCATTTCAGGCCGTTCAGGCACACTATCCTACCACCCTGCTGCAGTGCCAGCCTACAGCCCAGACTCATCACCTGGTTTTTGTTCAGACAGCTGTGTGTGATTCGGTGCGCTGTTCAGCTCGGAAAATGGAACACAAGAAAAATGTCATCTTAAGTTCATCACAGAAACCAAAACTGTCAGTTTTCTGAGCAAACTAAAGTAAGCTGCTGTTTATCCCAAGATGAAATTAGCTACTTGATTAATTCATTCAGTGCATGTGCTAATGGGCCGGAACAAAAACAAAGCAAGGAGGACTTGAAAACCACTTACAAATTGCAGGCAAAACCCCAAAACTAACAGCATTTGGGGGAAAAAGCAAGACACATTTCGTTCACCCAACCCCAAAAAAACCCATACAAAGACTTAAAGAGATTAGTCACATCTTCCCACGTAACTGAGCCAAGCTTCTATCTCCAGCTCCTCAAAGGCAAGAGACTTCCAGTAGTTCTTGCTCCTGGTGGAAATGCGGAGTCTGTTCAGTCGATGCACACGTCCCTCAGCACCAGCGGGCACTTTCAAGTCCAGTTCTCTGGTCCATGTGCCTACAAGCCAGTCCTGCATTTCCAGCATGCTGCTTCCTTTGGCCATGAACGAGGGAAGAACTCTCTCCATTTCAACAAACAATGGAATTCAGACAAAGCCTTCCTTCTGCAGATCCTTGAGGTGCCACTTTCTCTCCATTCATCACTTTCCCAGGGGAAACAACTCACTTTCCTCTTCGAACAAAGAACAAAAGTCAAGTCAGGGGGCAGAAGGAGCTGGAAACCTGAAACTGGAAGCTGAAAACCCCTACTTCCAGTATTTTGCAGAGGCCAAGGAATTTCAGAAGTTGCTATAGAAACTTCCCAAAGTGTCAGGCCAAGAAACCTCAAATTTCAAGCTCTGACAGCTGCAAAAAGGAACAACCTTGGCTTAGGGTCAAAGGAAGAGCTTGTGAATAACTTTTTGAAATTTCTAAACTGAAATGTTCTGCAACTTAAAGTTGCATTTTATTCTGGGAATTGCCTAATCAGGAACTTTCAGCATTTTCAAAGTACTCTTGGTGTTTTTTTTTTGTCAAAGTAATTATCAAGGTCTATCTGAATTTTCAACAAATTTTGCCCAAAAATTCTCTACAACCACATTTTTGGCAAACGTGATAATCTGTCAAAAAAACCCTTCTCCAGTTCTAAGGAAGGGAATAATTTCCCTTCTTAACATCAAAGGAATCTAACGTGAAAATATGGTTTTTCATAGTGATTACAAAAATAACATAGAAATACTTAATGCTTCGTTTCAACAAACCTCTACGCATGAAATGAAGAGTCACACAAGGGCATGAACTGAAAACATATTATTACCGTCAAGTCTCTCTGAATATCTTAAGACATCACTAGGAGGACAAGTGAGTATGTTACAGGATTTCAACCAGACACACCTTGAAGGTGACAAATTTGCAGCTCCCCAAACGAAGTAGTCCAGAATGACCACTTTATAAGGTGTGTTGCCTGTTATGCATAGATTCACTAGGTTCGTGATAGAGATATGTGAGTCCCAAATGGCACGTGACTCAGGTTGCTTGTAGCAAGTAGATAAGGACACTGAAGATTATATTTGATGTATTTATATCGGTTGAGACTCTTCCACAGAATTAAATGTTCCCAAGCACTTGCAAGGACATTACAAAAGAATATGAATGAGATAATTTCTCTTCCTTCTCCTGCTAATCACACTTAGTTAGAACGAGCTATAACTGACCTACTGCACTTTCCCTCATTATTTGGATCGTTTCTTCCCCTTTTGTGCTCTGCTCAGCCTATGCACCAAGAGTAGACATTTCAGCTGTAGGATTTTCCCATGTACTGTTGCAGCCTCTTCTGAGGCTGTTTTACCCTGTTAGAAAACCACTTGGTAGTATTGGACCAAATCTGTCCTGTAATAGCTGCATTGGCTACCTGTGAAATGATTTAATACCTTAGGCTGTGTGACAGACCCTCAGGTGAGCTAAGAGGACAAAGAAATTTGAGCATCAATTGTGGAGATGGTAAAATGGGAGCCTAGGGACCAGCATGAGGTTTTTGGTACCTGTTGAGACAAAGCTCTCGAAAAGATGTAAAATGAAGCATCTCTCTCCCAGTCTGGAACTGCTCATCCACGCGTGCTCATCTGCACCCATCTGTTGGTGTGGTCTAACCGTACTGAACTAGAACTTCAGGGCCATGGCACAGTCCAGGCTGATGCAAAGTCCTGTTGCTACCGTGGCCACAAGCCAGCCAGAGGCATCACTGGGTTCTCCAGTGAAAAGTGTTTTGGCAAGAGGGACTGAAGCTGAGAATCGTGTGTGCTGGAGTAAAGTTTTACAGTGGTGCTGGTGGTGGGAGCAGCAGAGATTGGCTAGTGTTTGGTCTGATGCTCAGCTAGAAGAGCTGCTAGGCTTAGGGAGCTCCATCGCAAAGGCAGCCATTGCCTTCTAGTTTCCTAATGTTTGCACTGACCTCAGGAGAGGAGCAGGACAATGTGAGCATCATCAAGTGGGAAGGAAAACACGTGCTGATTTAGCATGTGTGTTAAGCAGACAAGTCGTCGTGTAAGCCTCCAGTAGCCCCGCTGATGGCACTGGCTGGTACAGAGTCGGCACTCTCCACCCTTGTGACAAAGCATTGATGAATGAGCTGTGCTCTGCACACACGCCTGCTTTACTTCGTGGGTTTGGCCCATGGCACTGACCTTTTTCTCCTCCCGCAGCCATTCTGTGGTGAACGGCATCTTCTATGTTTTGAAGTGTTGCATTGTGGCCTTGCTGAAGCTTCATCACTGATGAGGTATGATGGAAGGAGAGACTGCTACTCCTTCAGTGGCAAGATGCTGTTTGCCATTTGAATACTAAGTACTAAGTAACTTACCCACAGTCGTCCGGGTGCATTGTCTCTCCAGCTTTGTGCTGTGGCGCTGTCATGCTCCAGGTGACTTGGGCAGCAGAAAACACACATCTCATATGGCAGACCAGATAGAAGCTCTCCCATCCTGAAAACTTCCTCCAGCTACAGTGTCTCTTTGTCAGTAGCTCTGTCTAAGACAAGGGGCTGGGATGGACCTCTTAGTGGCATTTTTAGCAAGCACTCAGAGGCATATATACATCTTGTCAGACTTTGGAAGTATTCACTGATCTACCAAGCAGATAATGCTGCACCCACTTTACCAAGACTTGGAGAGGTTGTGGCACAGCCATGGGGGTAAGGAAGAGTTTAAAAACGGATTTGTGTCACGTGGTAGGCCTTGGGGACAGCCTTCCTGAATGATTTGGGCAACACCGTCTGCTGACAGGCAGATCTTGAGACCACTTGTAGCTGCAGCAAACAGTGTGAGCACACTGGCTCCACGTGCTTCTCTCGCTTGCAGTGACAGGACCCATGAGTTTGTGGCAGCTGCTGAGGTGATCAGACTGGCATACTTCAAAAGTCTTTTGGGTAGGGAAGAGAAGGGGTATTTTAGCACAAAGCTGGGCAAGCTACAATGGGAGGTGTTAGATCCTGCATTACTCGCAGTCTTTGAAGCAAGAACGGGCAGCTTTCCAGAAGATGCAGTTCAATTAAATGCAATCTCAGTTAATTGCAGGAACGTCTGACTGCAAAAGGCTTGTTTTAGAGAGGAGGTCAGGCTGGATGATGTCATTGTTCTGCGTGTCCTCATAGGAAACAGGTGTTTTCTGTGGGAGACGATGTGGTGCAACGCAAGCCATGCCTGCGTAAAGGCCCTAAGGTACATTACTTCATATTCATGAGTTCATATTCCTTCTCATTTTTATCCCATTTTGAACAACCTACAAAGTTTATGATTTGATTTTAGAAATTTGTAGAAACTAACCTTCATTTACAGGATAAATTGCACAGTGGCCACAATAGCAGCTACATCAGTGTTAGCTACCTCTGTCTCTTCCAGAGATTGAACCTTTCCCCACTATGTGGTGGGGAAACCATGACTGGATTCTGGCTTTCCCTGCATCCCTGTGTGCTGTGTCACCCAGTTTTCTGCCCCATGGCTGGAGAGAGGGTGGCAGCCTTAGGAACCAGACAGGTGGAGAAATGGTCCTAAAAGCAGGGTGCATCCAAGTTTAACTACTGAGGATGAGGGGCAATGGGTGCAAGCTGGAACATGAGAGGTTCCACATAAATATGAGAAGGAACTTCTTCACAGTGAGGGTGACAAAGCACCGGAACACGCTGCCCAGGGAGGTTGTGGAGTCTCCTTTTCTGGAAATGTTTAAGACCCACCTGGATGTGTTCTTGTGTGACTTGGTCTAGATGATCTTTCGAGGTCCCTTCCAATCCCTAACGATTCTATGATTCCATGATTCTATGACATGAGCTCATGTTACCATCACAGAGCCTCCCCTGTGCCTTGGAAAAGGCAACACCTTTACGAAGCAGAAGACGGGTCCCGTTCTGCCTCCAAACTGTGCTTCCATAGTCGTGTCTTTGCAGTGGATCTTCTACTTCTGCAAAGGTACCTTAGGCCAGTCCTTGAGCTACGACAGACACTGTAAAGCGGGTTCTTTTGAAGCAAATTTTGTTTGAAATAGCTTTGAACTCGTTCTTTATTAGCTTTATCTAAGAGGAGCTTAGTAAATTCTGCCTCAAAGGAAGACATGGTGCAGCCTTATGGGGCTGTGGCATGTTCTTTACGCGTACAGCATGTGTTTTGACAGAGGTCATTTGAGGGCTGAGGAGTGGGCGAGGTAGAAAGGAAGGCTAATGACGCTTGTCACCGCCGGGGGAATAGTGT
This sequence comes from Rhinopomastus cyanomelas, assembly GCA_013400115.1. NCBI lineage: Eukaryota > Metazoa > Chordata > Aves > Bucerotiformes > Rhinopomastidae > Rhinopomastus > Rhinopomastus cyanomelas. Next base: position 54,261 of record VXBP01003128.1, read on the forward strand.
GTATCATGCATGAGAAATTCCAGGTAGATCTTGGCATGATTTTTCTGTGAGAAATGAATTTATTTGAAAAAAATCTACTTTTGAGAGAACCCAAATCGTTCCCATAATACCCAAGTTCAACCTGGCAAATTATTTGATACCACAAGTATGACTCTTAAGAAGAGCTGAAGTGTTTCAAACATTTCCAGAAGGAAAAACTCCAATGCTTGAGTTTTGCAGTTAATTTCGTTTCAAAATAAAAAATTAAACAAAAATCATTTGTTTGACATGAAACATTTAATGTGGGCGCAAACACATTTCACGTCTATCGCGACTGAAATGTTCCAAATTCTCTGATTTGAAACCACACCCACCAGCTGCTTAGTCCAGTTCCAGCATGTCAAGGTACTGTATTAGAGGAAACTTTACGATGGCTACTTGAAAGAAAGTGAGCAGCTCTGGGGGAATAAGAGTCTTTAACGTGATGCAGCTGGTTCATCTAGAGGTAAAAGAAAATAAAACACAGAAAAATATAATCTCTAGTGTTTCTGGCGCTCTCCTAGAGAAAACATCTTGGTTGATTTTACTTGCTTCTCTCTATCTGATCCATAAAACAGTCTTGTAGAGCAAAAGGAGAAATGCTTGATATTTTCCTGACGCAGGGAAAAACTGAACTAATCAAAAGAGACTGTACTGGGAACAATTTGGTACTAGTCTGGGAGGCCAGCAAATGCAGATCTTAAGGAGAAGATGATGAAAAGCTGGATCTTCATGTCAGTCTTCTTGTAGGAGGCTGTGGGTTGGACAAGAAGTGGTCCTCACCCGAGATTCCAAGAATTGACCAGACTGGATTTTTGGAAAAATAAATTCTGTGGAAGGCAGGCAGGACAGGAAAGCCCTCTCCTGAAGCCAGTTCTGGGTTTGTTATGATGTTGTGCTTGGGAATGGCCAGCTACCCCAAGAGGTGTCTGTAGAAACCAGAGACACTCACACACTTATTGCCAAACTTGGGCCTCAGTCAGAAGCAGCTGACCTGAGGTTTTCTGGAAGCATAATGTTTCACAGCACCTGAGTAGAATTATTAAGGTTTCTTTCCACATACAACAGGAATAGCAGCACCAGTCCGGGCAGGTCTCCAAACTCCAGATGCCTCACTTCAGGATGGCAGCTCTTCGTTCTCTCTTGGAGCCTTCAAATCTTGCGTGGAGCAAGAACTGGATGCTGCCATTTACTACAGAGCTGCAGACCCAGGCTGAGTCAGAGCAAGCAAGGCCAACTCTCCCATCCTATTCTTAATGCCATCTATCTTTGTCAGCCATGAGCCCCTGGTGCTGCCTGGGAAGGTAGGAGCAGGTGGCAAGAAAGGACTTGGATGCTGAAGGTCCAAGACTCCGCAGAGGAAATTAAAAGTTTTAGTTACTGTGGCTTCTTCTCTGATCAAAGAGGCCAGGACCTGGGACTGCCAGGCACACAAATCCATCTTCAGTGGTGATGTAACTACTGACAGCAACCTCCAGCTCATACACTAGTTCACTGGCTTTTCACGACAGGCACCAACTCAGTCTGGTTTACACAAGTAAACTCAGTTTGGCTACAGGGGAACGGAGATGGGCTGGGTCTCTGTCTGAAGGGGACTGGTTTATAAGCTCAGCTGCCCAGCCTGCTCCCTGTCATGTTCCTGTGGCACTGCAGTTTCCAGCAGACTCCCTCCCTGCCAGTGCTGGTGCTATTGACTGGGACAAGAGCATTAAGATACTGTCCTTGGGGTACAATTCTGCAGAGAGTGTGCCTGCCCTGTCCCAGCACTGTACCCCGTGGTGCCGGCCAGGGTGCAGCATCTTACCACAATGAAGACAAGGACAAAAGTGCCTGACACTGCCAGGTGGTGTCCATGGTGACTCTCTTGAAGGAGCCGGGCAGCAAGACATGCAAGCTGTCTTCTTGGCCAAATTTAGTACAGGGTGAAGAGCTGCTTTACTGGTCTGACTCTCCAGCTGTACCACAGGGGTGTTCAGTGAGTCCCACCAGCACTGTGCATCGGGGCACTTAACTGGGAGGGAGGGAAGGTGCGCAACAGCAGCTACTTCAGGAGAATGGAAGGGATTTTATGGTTTAACCTCATATTGCATACGTATTGCTGAGAGTGCCAGGCATCGTGCAGCTGAGGAGCCAAGCCAATAGCTTCTTAGTGTTTGGTGTGTGTTTCTGCCATGTTGGATGAAAATGTAAAGTATTATGACAGCATTCTCCTGTACACGTAGAACACATGCTCTTTCTGGTGTTTAGAAATGAGGAAACAACTATTTCCAGATCAGCTCACCTTCCTCCTACCCCATACAGGCACACAGCCAGCAACGAAACACTTCATATTTGAAAATTACTGATTTTTCAGATATTGATTTTTTTTCTTGACTGGTCTGGTCATCCATCTGATTCCGTTCATGGGCACGAATTGTAGTTTTCACCTCTACAGTGACTCAGGGAACACCTTCTCTTTCCTCCCTTTGCAGGACCTAAGGAGAGAGACGGTCAGGTTCTAGTCTGTGTATTCTCGAAGAGTGAGAAAGGACAACAAGTCTGTCTCATATTCATCTTCTCTCTGTGTCTTAATGCCACAATTTCCTTGGGCAACCTGTTCCAGCATCTCAACACCCTCACAGGAAAGAATTTGCTCCTAATGTCCAATCTCAATCTCCCCTCTTCAAGTCTGGAACCCGTTCCCCTTGTCCTCCCGCTATGCACCTGTGTAAAAAGTCCTACCTCAGCTTTCTTGGAGCCCCCTTCAGCTATTGGAAAGCTGCTGTAAGGTCACCTGGGAACCTCCTCTTCTCCAGGCTGAACAACTTCAACTTGCCTAGCCTGTCCTCACAGGGGAGGTGCTCCGGCCCTCTGATAATTTTAATTGCGCTCCTCTGGGCACATTCCAAGAGCTCTATGTCCTTCTGATGCTGGGGACTCTGGAACTGGACACAGTACTCCAGGTGGGGTCCCACAAGTGCAGAGTAGAGGGGCAGAATCATCTCCCTAGACCGTCACTGGTTCTTTTGATGCAGCCCAAGACACAGCTGGCTTTCTGGGCTGCAAACACACACTGACAGCCCCTGTTCAACTTCTGCTCCACCCCCACCCTCAAGTCCTTCTCCTCAGGGCTGTCCTCAAACCTTTCTCTTCCCAGTCTGTCTTTGTGCGTGGGATTGCCTCAACCCAGGTGCAGAACCTTGCACTTGGCCTTGTTGAACTTCGTGCAGTTTTCATGAGCCTACTTCTTGAGCCTGTCAGGGTCCCTGTGGATTGGTTCCCTTCCCTCCAGCGTGTAGACTTCACCACACAGTTTGGTGTCATCAGCAAACTGACTGAGGGTGCCTTCGATTCCACCGTCCGTGTCGCCGACAAAGGTGTCCACTATGCACTGCCAGTGCCAAATTTGCCAGCAACGTTAAAAGAGAAGTTGTGCTGAAAATCAAAAGACGAGACAAGAATATGATGTCTGATGTATTGCTCCTTTGCAGCTCTCCTCCTGTATCTCTCGGCACAGGAGATGCGCCCCTCCGTCATTCTGGGAAGAATGAACCGCTATCGCAAGTGCATGAGGGATTTCCAAGTGTCATCTCCTTTGACATGCAATACAGAATATCCTTCATTATTCATTCTCATTTTTTCTTCTCTTACAGCATATTCCTGGATTTCAGCTGATTTGAAGGGTCTAGAGCAATTCAGAAACACAGAGAAGTCAAAACACCAGCTTTTATCTAAGTGTTCAACAAGCCCTTGATCATTTGCAGGGTGTCAATGTCATGCGCTGACTTATTCCTAACTCAGCATTAAGGTCACACAGTAGTTCGTAGACACTCCATGGTCATAAAACACTCTTTAAAATGCAGGGAAAAGTTTTCTCTTTACCTTGATTTTTTTCACCTTGTCCATTCTGCAGCAGAGGTCAACAGTCTCCTGTTTACTCTGGCTTTCTTCCAGCAAGTGATGGGGAATAATTTCTTTCATTGAATCGTGGAGGTTCAAGAGCATTCAAGTAAATTGTCATCTATGCCAGACGGTCCCATCTCCTAAGAACTAGAAGTCTGTGAACATGTAAATTTATTGCTTACTTTTTCTTCATCTGGCATTTCAGACTGAGTGTGCCATGGGCATATGCTCATTTTTTAATTTAGAAGCCATTGGAAAGAGACATTAAGAAAGCAGCAGCTAACAATCATTGATGCAGAAGGCTCAGTGATGATCCTTACTGTCAATCCTTTATTAGTTTAGGACAACACTGTTCTCGTTCAAAAGGAGAATAGAATGAGGACAAATCTGTGACATCACAGTGGATCCCTCAGATAAAATCTAGGATGTCATCAGTTTCTAAGTGCACTTTTTAAATGCTTAAGTAATGGCATCGAAACAGTGACCTTCCCACTAACATACTGCGTAATGCTGCAGTGTTGGATTTTAATTAGAAGAATGTGATAGATACATGTATGTGTATTCATTTACTATGTTAATGCTATTCACTGTAAGTATTGCTCACCCATCAGGAGCACACCCACATGTCTTTAATAAAGTGCTTATTACCTACCTTGAAGAACAAGAAAGAGGAGGGCGAAAACATTCTGAGTTTCGCAGAGGTGTGTCAGCATTCTAAGAACAGAAGGCAAAATGTTATCCCTTACAATTTCGCCCGCACCCTGTTTGGAGCAAGATTTTTCGACTCATAGAATAACAGAACCACTGAAATTGAAAGAGAGCTCCAAGCACCAACAGTCAGCCCAGCCCCACGCTGCCCACTCAAGCCTGTTCCCTGGGGTCACATCTACTCCGCCCCCTCCCTGGGCAGCTCATTCCAACCCCTGACCACACTGTCAGGGAAGAAATATCTCTTAATGTCCAATCTAAACCTCCCCTGGCAGGGGGAGGCTTTTCTCCTCTTGTCCTACAGCTAGTAACTTGGGAGAAGAGACCGGCCTCTGCTTCTCTATGCCCTCCTTTCAGGTAGTTATAGAGGGCAATAATGTCTCTCCTCAGCCTCCTCTTCCTCGGGCTAAACAGCTCCAGCTCACTCAGCCTCTCCTCATCAGACCTGTCTTCCAGGCCCTTCACTAGCCTTGTTGCCCTTCTTTCGACTTGCTCCAGCACCTCAGTGTCCTTCTTGTGTTAAGGTGCCCAACTGTAGGACCTCACCAGTGCTGAGTACAAGGGAATGATCTCTTCTCTAGTCCTGCTGGCCACACTATTTCTGATGCAGTCAGCAACCAGGGCAAATTTCTCTGTAAGTGCATGGAGTTTGGATGTGATTCATCAGTTTTCAGTGCGTTGCTGACTTTTTATTTTCTTACTGCTTTATCAGTAAACAGTGGAGAGCAGTGTATGGTTTTCCTATTCTGTCTCAGACCTCACTTCAGTCAGCTCCAACTTCCCCTTTCTTACCCTTTTCCAATCCATTTTAGTATTTTTGATCTCTCTGTCTTCTCATGTGGAGATAATTTCCAGCCCTTATAATTTTTAGCATCTGTCCCTGGAGCCAATCCTCTTCAGCATGATTTGCTCTGAGACAGGCTGCAGTGGAAGTCTGCATGACCCGGACATGCCGTAGGTTTACTGAGTGCTGCTGAAACCTCTCCCCCAGTGGTGGCCTCCTGGCAGCGTCTTTGCTTTTTAGCCACCCCATGAGAGGGACCACTGTCACCTCTGGGAAATTTTTCTTTGCTGGTATGGTTCATCTCAAAGGAACCTGTTTTGTAGCCTTGCTGCCAGCACACACTCGCCCTCCTTTTCCCAGTGCTCCAGCTGGGGACGTGGTCAGGCTGCCGGCACATGAGATCACACTGAGCACAGCTACTCCCTGGAAGCCAAAGTGTTGCTTAGTAACCCACTCATGGAAGTACCAGAAGCATTTTTCAATCTGTCACGTTGGCAAAAACACTGGCTTCTTGATTTAGAGGCATTCTGCTCCGTGCAGCAGGGCTGTGCTCCATTACCTTGCACCAGCCAAGGAGATGAACCTCCCATTTCGTGGAGGGGCTGGGGGAATGTGTGTGAGGGAGGATCAGTCACAGCAAAGATTTGCCTAGGATTGCATGCGAAGCCTTTAGCTGGTTCTCCTGGCATCTAGTCCTCATCTTAACTCCCTTCTCATGAGAGATATTTCCTCCTTATGAAAGTGCACTCCAGAGTCCTGTAGCAACTGCCCAAAGAGGACCCTGCAGCACCTTCATCTGTTACAAGACATTACTGCAATAAAACACCGCGTGTCACACAAAAACTGGATGAGGTATTGCAATGTTGATGTTGTAAGACTCAGTGCCATGGACAATCACTGCAGAATAATCTATCTCTCCTTTTAATGCAGTGGAGTCACAGCAGTTTCATGACAGAGCACAGGCCATGTGGGATCACACATCTTCCTTGGTTATTTTCAAATGACGCTGTTACAGAGAGTGAAATGAAAAACATCATCTTGATTAAAAGCAGATTGTAAAGGCTTTAGGTTACTCCCCATTTTAAGAATAACTCAGTTTGGGAGAGAAATATCCAAGAGATTTGTGCTGACTTCTGGGGTTGGCTCCTGTATCTGGCAGTGGTTTATCCTTAAATATGGCTTCAGAAAGGAATTTGAGGGGTTTTTATTTGAGGTACATGATTGATTTTGCTATCAACTGTCTTTTCTTTGGAAATGAAAAGGCATTTTAAGCAACGTCTAAGCTTCGAGCTCTGAGATCCAGCTGGGCTCTTCCCACTGTACTTCTTGTCATCAGAGAGAATAGAGTCTGTGCCCAGCCATGCCATCACCCCTTTCTGCGGTTTGCCTCTGGTCACATGGCTTCCTGGAAGCCTTCTGCAATTAAATGAAGGGTTTTTATAGGGGTCACAGAAGGTCTGAAGACAAGGTTGTTGGACAGACGTTTAGTAGTCAGAGAGTCCCCAGCTATGGGACAGCGCCCGGTGCCGCCATGGTGATGAACTCAGCAACGGTTTGTTTCTTGTGCAAAGCCAAGTTTGTTTGTCAGTGCAAGGTCAGTGACACCCAGTGATTGTGAGCTGAAGTCAAGCTTGGCTTGACAATGAAGAAGAAATAGCATCACACAGCATAAGAAGCTCCTGACTTGATTTCTGAGGAAGTCCTTCCTAATCTGATAGATTTGGGCACGGGAAAGCAGTCTTTCACTTTTACTGCATATAGTTGCATTTTTATTGCATGTAGTTAAAGAAACACAGAAAACGATCAAAAGACATTCCTGATGACTGAGGTGCAATTGATGACTGTCTGTGAGTGCCAGTGCAGAAGTGTCTAAATCACACAAATACTTGCATTAAGTTGGCTTCTTTAGGGGACATTTTTTGGCAGAGGAGACAAGGTCTGTGCCACCCTGATCTACATTTGAATGCTCAGAACTGTCCACGCCAGCTTAGGACTAATGAAAATCTTGCCCCCCGCGATGCTTTGCACTGCGGAAAGAGGATTCAGAGGAGAGCGGAGTGTACAGTGCATCATTTGTTTCAGAAGTAGCAGGGTATCTATTTCCAGTCTTCTAATACATTAACCTTGAAGTGTCTTTGTAATTAAATAGTCTTGCCTTACTATTTAGCCATTAAAGCAAAAGAACTACTGTTTTAAAGACAGCAATCTGGTGGACAGGGCAACTTCTCTACTCCTTGAGAAAGCACATCCACTCTCTGCAAGATGGGGAAAACCAGCTCTTCTTTTTACATGTTCTGTGCATTCTGCACGGTGAGATTATTTGAGTGGAGAGATTTCAGAGTAACTGAGTCAGCTATGAAGCAGGAGATATTCTGCTGACATCAATTCGTGTTTAGTTTTTGAGGTTTCTCTCGCTGATACACTCATAACCTTCTTTTTGACATTGGAGATGCTCTAGGTTATATTTGTCTCATCTGACTGGGATCTGTTTGCCCTTATGGAAACAACAAAAGACAGGTTGGGAGCTGGCTGTGCACACCCCTGCCTGTACATGAGACATGTTTGTTGGGTAACCGCATCACAGTGGCTTTTGTAATGCAGTGATTCTGGGTGTCAAAATAATGTGGTTGGAGAAAATTAGGAATACCTAGAAACGTGAATAGAAAATCAAAGTTGCTGAAAAGGTGGGAGGGCTGGAGAAGTTTTCGTACCATCACCATGTTTTCTACAACACCCCAATTTCTGTTTCCTCAAAATGCCCTGATGTCCTCTCTGTAGCAGCAGAAAATTTGACTTTTGCATCTTTACTCTGAGCTGGAGCCATTGGGTTTTGGTCTTTTCATAACAAGCTGAAAAGCTAACCTTGTAAAGGCTTTGCCAACTGTTGTAGCTTCCCACCACAAACAATCTAATGCCGGTGAGTGAATAGCCTGGAGGAGTTCTGGGTGCTGCTGACTGAAGCGTGCCACTGGAACATTGGTCTCCAGTGATCAGGAGGTTTTGCCTCGATGCTTGTGAGGAAAACCCAGTTGTCCTGTTAGTCATACGGTAAGTACAGAGGTGAGCCACAGCAACCCAAGCGAGGACAAAACCAAGGCTTCCTGCCTGAAGAACACCCCAGATGTCAGTTTCACTTCAGAGGAAAAGCCCTTCTGTGACCAATCCAGGGGTGGCAAGTAGGTGGGCTCACAAGGCTGGAGAGACACATCACCGTAGTGTGTTGGTCACTGTGTCTTCCATCATGGAAACACACCAGAACAGGAGAAAAACCCCTCCTGTTGCTTTCAGATTCCTTTTCAGCTTCTGTGCATTACCTCCAGGTCGACTGATACCCTTGTGAGGCCTCACTGGAGTTCACGCCAGGTTACTTTTGGTGTCCACAAACGGAGGTTACAGGTTTAGGAACCAGCATGTAATTGTAAGGACAGGTCCTTGTGTTATTTCCCCTCACCCTTCCCCTCATTTGTAACGTGTGACCCTTTCTTCTAAACTCCAAAGTGGCTGTATTGTTACGACGTGTGTGCGTAGAGATTGGTTTTGACATAGCTCCCATGGAGGACCTCTGCTCTCATCTCACACTCTGTTTTAGTAAGTGCTTAGTAGCTTTGTCAGGCTTTTGTGGGGAAGGACAAGTGTAGGGGGGAGTTCTTACGCTTCAAAACTTGGTGCTTTTTGAGGGAAATCTGCCCCAGCTTTACCCAGCGGTATGAGAACCAAGGGTGATCCCGCCGGTTCCTCAGACCTGATCTCTTCCAGGAAAGAGAGATCAGTCTTGAAACCCTCAGAAAATGTAGCTTAATGCTGTAGGCCACAGCTGACCAGGAAGGCCCATCAGTTTGTCACGCATGAAAACTTTGCATGACGTTTCACCCCCATTTGAGAGCATCTGTCTGAGCACTGAACCACTCACTCCCTTCGCTCACCACAGCTGACACTGCTCCATGGGCCGGAATAGAGCTACCACAGCTTGCACCAGCCAAGGATCAGCCCTTCTGTACTTTGGTGGTTAGGAAACCTGTGAGCAAAGTCCTACAGGGCTTGGAGAGAAGAGGGCAATGCTCTCAGCTCTGCAGGGTCTCTTTGGTATTCACACATCTGCAAGAATGTATTTCGAGCATCTTGTACTGTTATTAGTAACTTGTCCTGTAGTTCATTAGCACTGTTGATTACCTATGTAGCTGATATTCTGTTGCAACTTAGAAGTGTAAACAATTGCAGAGGACAGAAGTTTAGAACTTGTATGTACTTTTTTTTATATATTAAAGCACTTCAGTTAAAAGAACCAAGAAAAGTATTCCTGTAGCCTTTGTTATTCATCCAAACAGATTTGGGGAAAGGCAATGGAGTGCTGTCTTCCTAAGATCTTGCCTGTTTGCTTTGGTCCTAGCAGAAAGAGATGGTCAAACTCTGGGGAAGGACTCTGGATATTGAAATTTATTTGGCAAACAGAAGGTGTCAGCAACCTAGTTCAAGACATATTAAAAACTAATGGTGCCCCTGCAACTGAAGCGAGAGCATCCGACGGATCAGTGTGCCATTCCTAAGCGGTGATTCGCAGAGATGTGACTAGCTATGACAAGAGGTGCTAACTGGGGAGGAGTTAATCAGTGAGCCCACTGTGGAATAGGCCAGATCTCCTTCATTTATTTTTCAAAGTACCTCCGAGGTCACTGGGAATCTGTTGATGTTAAAGCGGAGGAGAAGGGAGAAGCGTCTGCAGTCCAGGGTTATCTCAGCGGTATGGGAAGGTGTGGGTTTGGGTGTGAGAGGAAGGGTGCAGTTAACAAACGGTCCTCACCACACATCCCAGAAGCTGTTTTTCTTCCCCCCACCCCCATGGCTGCAGTGTGCCTTTCCAAATCCTTTTCTGGATCACATCACTGCGGGATCAGTGGGCATAAACAGACATCTCTAAAGCAGCTTGTGATTTGGTGATCTCAGCCCAGCTCCCAGTAGCCAGATGCCCATAATACGAAAACAACCATCCAAACTGTCTCCTTTGCTGGCACTGTTTAGTCAGACTGGCAATGGAAGAGAACGGCAGCCTCATTGCTGCAAAGAGCCCTTCAGTGTCAAATTTGCCACACAGTAGAGCCGCATTCACCTCTGTGGCACAGACCACAGCCGCTCTGGAGAGGAACAAAAGCTCTCAAACGGCACAGAACTAATCCAGCATCTCTCAAAGTGAGCACGGGTAATTTTGAAGGAACATAACAGATTTCTGCTTTAAATTATTCTAAGCACTGGGTTGTTTTTTTTTTAACACTACACAGCACACGCAACTCAAAGTACAAAACAGAAGGCTGTGTTTCAGGCAGCTGTTATCTTCCCAGTAGCTGTTCTACATCTCCAGCATCTCATAATCCCGAGACAAAAATCAAGTAAAGCACAGCAGAGGAACAACATCAAAATGCTGCTGGCTCTCCTGCTGCTTACAGCCATGATCAGGTGCCCAGTGCAGGAGCAAACAATTAGTTCCATGACCAAGGGAACTAATGGAATCTGGTTTCCTATGGATTTATGACAATACGTTGCCTTGGTGCCAGAGACACGAGGAGTCTGTCTTTCCGCTGGATCTTGGATCCAGATGAGGATTTTGTCAGCTCTTGTCTCTTGGCACTTCTCTTAGTGAACTTTGAAGAGGTGATGCATTTAGGAAACAGGTTGCACTGCACGCCACTTACGGTGAGAGATGAAGTTTAGAGGCAAAAGTGTACAAGACAATGTACAAACAGAAACAGAAGAAAAGAGTTCTCGCCAAGTCCTGCAAACGGGACCGGTGCTGGTTTTGTTCCTGGAGCTGCCTGCAACGTCTGGCCAGGAGCAGGAGACACTTCTGCCAGTGCAACCCTATTGAATAGCGGTGTGGTTGCCAGTGGGGTGGTCTCAATAAAAGACAGAGGGTAGTTGTAGCAGTGCAGTGTAAGGGTGTAAATAAACAGCATGTTTTCACAGTGGGCGTGAAATCACTGGAGGGCATTTAAAATCACTGGAAGCTGGAGGTGTGTTTTTTAACCTATTTACAAGCAATTTGGACGAGAAGACGAAAAGTGTGGTGAGAAGTTTACCAAGAGTGAAAAATTTATCTGGGCAGTCAAAAAAAGAGTTGACTGTGAAGAGGTGCAGAAGTTTTTCATGATTATGAGGGACAGAGTTGTAAACTGACAGATGACATCTACTGTCAATAAATGCACAGTAATGATTCTGGGGAAAAATCCCTGCCTAATTGTAGATGCCTAGCAAGGGACTCAAACTCAGCCACCACTTCCACAGGAAAAGGATCTTGGCATTGTCACTAACTCTGAGGAAATGACAGGTCAAGGCTGAGCAGTTGTCACCAAAGCAAGTAAAGTCTTCAGTATCAGTAAGAGGAGAGACAAAAAGGAGTAAACAGATAACAACTGCCTGTCCCCTCATACGTCTGTAGTGTGGTCCTGTTTGCTGCTTCTCCATGTTCCTCTTCTCTCTTCCCCAAGGGAACAGCCAGAAAGCACTGGTGCTGTGGAGCATCTTCTACACGAGGAGAGCACAAACTTGCCGGGACTCCCTGGCTGTTAGGAGACATGGCAAACAAGAGGCAGGTTTGCCGGTTTGCCAGGAATAAGCTGCTGCAGTGAATGAGCTAGTTCCATCTCCAGACATCCAGAAGCCTCCAGCTTCCAGCAGCTGCGGGGACACAGCCCAGCTGTGGGGTGCAGCTTGATACGCACCTTGCTTCTAGTGGGTTTAGCCCCCTAGCTTTTAGAAGTCAGTGTTGGGGAAGGTTATTTCCCCAGCCATCTTACCCCTCTGGTCCTCATGTATGAACATAGATGATTTTTGTTGTGCCCAGTGGTTTCCCACCTTGTTAGAGTGTGCCCATGCATACGAGGGGAGGAAAAATCGGTCGGTAACCATAGTCCCTTTTAGCCAAGTGATGCTGTGCCGGCTCATTTCATTCTATGCGGTAAGAGGCTGTCAAACTGCAGGCAGTCAGAGATTCCAGCATTCTGCTGGCACAAAGATCTGTATGAAACACCAAGGCCAAACTTTGCAAACAGCAGCTCAGCTCAGGGGGTGCAACCTTTGCACCATGTAAGCAAAGGGTGAACCTCCCATCCACTCCTGTGGGGCCAGATCTTGAGGTGCTTTAGGAGCTTCCTAAGAAATTACAGTGATGAACACAAAGGCTGAAGGTGGCATTTCACACCAGTAGAAACACATTTAATGGCTTTTCATGATGGGTTCCCAAAAGGCTCTGGTGCAACGGTCTGTTCTGATAGCACAGTAGCTCAGGGCTGTGCAGCCTCTGCCTTAGTGATGTTTTTCACTTGCTCACCTTAATCCTGGGAAATAAGAATCCACAGGAATTTAAAGAGCCTCCTCCCCAAGGCTGTGCTGAATGGAAGAAAGATCTGTCAGTGCTGAGGAGAAGCTATGGAGAGCAAAAGTACCTCCCTGGCAACCTGACCTTGGCAAGGAGACAGTGGGCTCAACACTCATGACAGGAGGCAGCTCTTTAATAAATATTTCATGGCAGAGAATGGCAGACTTTGGGAGAAAATGGAGGGCAGGTTCAGCCTGTGATGCAAGGTGATGTGACCGGACCTTGTCTAGCAAGGCTGGAGGCCACCTAATTGGCATTCCTGAGCCATACTTGTGAAGAGTGTTAGGTAGTCCTCCGGGAGTGCAAAAATAATTAAAAGGACCCTCAGCACACAGTGTTGCTAATGGGCTACTGCCTGCCATGTGATGTTTTTGTGCTCAATTAGAGCTGAGCCACACAGCCTGCTCAAAATTCACATCTCTCTCTGAGAGACACCTGGGTGGACCAAGCCTCCTCCTCCTATGCTGCAGGGTGGCTCTCGTCAGGCGTTGCCCTGCAGCATCTTTGATAAGGAGCTGGAGGTAGAGGTGACAGCTCGGCTCCACACAGCTGTGCACACACCGGTCTACTTACTGAGCTCCAGCCCTGGGAGCCTGAGCAATGAAGCTTCCCGTTTCAGAGCAGACTTCCTCGCACACTCAGGCACCTCCACAGTGACCTTGAGCTGCAGAATGACTGTGCATATGATATGAGGCGATGGCCCTGGATGCCTTCCAGGCAGAAGCTCACTCATACATTGCATATCTGTGCGGACTCCTGGTTTCTCCAGGCGGGGAGCGAGGCACGGTCAGTGCCAGCTGTGGCTGCCTGGCAGAATTCCTCCAATACTCCCTTTTCCTTTGTGCAGGTCCTGCCTGAGATGATGCTGGGAGACCTATCAATGTTTTTTGTGTTTTCTCAGGATAGATTTGGCCGCCTTGACGCAATGTCTCTCTGCAGTCTCAGATTTGCCTTCTCTCCAGGCATCTCTACCTCACCAGCTGTGCAGTGGAGGCTATGCTGCCAGGTCCGTGTGCCGAATGCTTGTGCCCGATGCTGTCTCTCACAAGCCTTAGTTCTCTCTGCAAGCCATTGCTCTGGCCAAAACAACACTTTTATCTCTGAGGGATGGTCGGTTGGGTATTCATGGGCTCGATGGTAGGTAATTAGCATTGTTAATGTTCTCTGTGTGATATTACAGCTGTGGGCCTCATTAAAATGTTCTCCTGGGAGAAGCCAGGCGAAGAGTCAGGTGTCAGCTTCGCTTCATATGGAAAACCCTGCCTGTTATTCTGAGGGAATTATTTGTTTAAACACAGGATTTATACATGATGTTATTTTAAATCCCCAGTGCTTCTGATAGCGTGAGAGGTGGGCTGAGCTGCTGGGCAGCATCTGCTGTGTCTCAGATGGCCAGTCCCTGGCAGCCTCTATTCCAGAAGGCAAAGATCCATTGCTTCTGCCTAGGAGAGCACCCATGGGCTCCTTCCCAAAACATGGACAGTGGACAGGAGCCCACAGGCTCATTTCCCCCAGTGTCCACCGTCTCATCCCATCAGAGCCCACTAGATCCTACACACTGCCCAACCACAGCAGCTGTCCTGAGCAGCAGGACACTTGTGAGTGTTTCTATAAGAAAGGGACAAGACAAAAAGCAGCGGTGGAGATAAGGCTGAGCTGAACAGAAGGAAGTTCAGATGGTGAGAAGCAGAGATTGTATCTTATTCTGTAGAGGAAATTTCCCATTCCTGCTACCAGGGAGGCTCCAGGTGGGACACACGAGAAGGTGAAGGTTCTTCCCACCAAAGACTAACCTCCTTCAGCATAGCTCACCATACATACAAACCACCCTTGCAGCATGTGCCATGCTGTCCTCTGGCATCTCCCCCAGGCAGCACCAGCCCCTGCTCAGGGGCTCAGGGATGAAGTGGCATGGCCCATGGTCACATTCCTGTGGCACCACCAGCAGCGGTGCTGGTCATCCCAGCCTGCCTCTGCATTTTCAAGGAGCAGAGCATCACTGAGCACACTACCACCCTAAGCAGGGGAGTTATGCCCCAGTAGGAGGCCTGGAGGAGTTCATATATCTCAGGTACTGGGCATGACACCTCTGTGCTCTGCAGAAGGCTCTGTATTTCCCTTGTGACCTTCCTGAGCTCTTTTTCCTGTGCCTGCCAGCAGCTGCTCAGGCTATTATTTATGAGCTTCTTTAGCTGCAGGTGGTACCTGTGGAGAGATGTCAGTGCAGCACATGGGCACATTTGAGCTGTTTGTAGACTGAGCACAAGCAGACAGATCTGACCATTAACAGAGACAGAGATGTAGAGTGATGTCCGTTGGCTCCAGCCCTGACCTGCCAGTCACTGCACAGAATTTAAAGCATAAATGTTGCTGCCGTTTTTATTTTTTTATTTTTTTTGAAGTTCCTCCCGTATGCCCTCAACGTCACCTATTGTGGTGCTTTCAGGAGAGTACAGACAGGGATGCTGGGCCTGATGAGATGGTGCCTGGGGAGAACAGCCTCCTGTGTGGCTAGCTGGACTGATCCATCTCAGGCAAGGCCTTGTGCTTTGAAGTGCCACTTGCGACTGTCATCTTGCCACCATCTGAAACCAATGCCTTGTTTCTCCAGCAACAGATTTTAGTGCTATTTCCCTTGGAGGGTTTGACAGGCTGTCCAGAAGGGTAATGAACATGCCTGAAAATCAATCCGTTTCTTTCCTGTCCTTACTTTGCTTCCTTCTGCCAGTGGGAGGGGCAGGTAGGCGGCTGGAAGAGCAGAGAGATGGAGAGATGCAATGGCGGTATCGAGTTCCTGGTGTGAAGAGAAGCTGAGGGACTCTGTGGGCATGAGGGATGGCGATAGGTAAGTAGGAAGCAGCTTAACAGGATTGGAAGTGTGCTGGAGAGAAAGAGACTGAAGGACAAGGATGGGGATGGGGACAGGCAATTATCCTCAGGGCAAGGGTTTGTACGGTGGGATGCTGTTTGCATCAATGAAGCAAATCGCTTGTCTGTGTTGGCACCGTTCTCTGGGTTCTGCTGCTTTGCTAGAGGAAGGCTGGCTGCTCCCCACATAGTCACTGCAGCCACCATCAGAGGAAACTGTCCTTCCCACTATCGGCTGTCAGCATCCACATGCAGACTCAAATGACCTAGCTGGGCTGCCTTGATGTCTGCTGAGTTAAAAAACCCCAACAAACCAACTGCCTTAAGGGAGAAGTGGAAAATGGGATTTCTCCATTGAAGACTTGTAGTTCCAAATCCCTCCCCAACACCCCAGACAGTTTGCTGTGGCAGGGCAAAGTAAAGCAAAAGTGCCCATCTTTCTGGAAGTAAACATGGTGATGGGGTGTTAACGGCCATCTGCCTGTCTTTTACCAGTGCTATTGAATCACTCCTGCCCTGCTTCCTGACCAGTTTTAGCCCACCTTCCAAAGGAAAGAGCAGTAGTTCTTTCTGCCACGAAATCTTCTGCTTTCAGCGAATGCTTCTAAACTCCTCCTTGTGTTTCATCCTAGTGTGACAAAGCCACGTAGTCACTAGATGACAGGAGCAGAAGTGCCAAAAGTTGCACCAGGGGAAGTTCAGACTAGAAATTAGGGAAAAATGTCTTTAGTGAAAGCGCAGTTGAACACTGGGATAGGCTGCCCAGGGAGATGGTGGAGTCGCTATCCCTGGAGGTATTCAAAAGGTGGGTAGACGTGGCCCTTTGGGACACGATCATGGTCATGGAGGTGTTGATTTGAAGATTGGACTGGATGACCTTAGAGGCTCGTTTCCAGCATTAGAGATTCTGTGATTCCATGAAATAGCCATAGTCTACCCATGCCCAGCTCTTCTGTATTTCCAGAGGTGGCCAGCACAGGACTTGCCAGAAGAGCGGCCCTTCCTCCGGAACAGAGTTAGTTGCACACAGAACTCTGCCTTTGTGCCACACAAATGGGACTCCTGTAGCCAGGGTGGCCAGCCAAGTCGAACTGCAAAATTTGTGTCCACATGTTGGCCAATGCGTGCTCAGAACAGAGCTTCAGCTTGCCTCATGGATTGGACGCAAACAGCAGAGTTCAGAGCTTGCTGCAGAGCCCGTGCTGTACCCAGACCTTTGCACACCTGGAGCAGAAACCACGGACAGAAATTCCACATAGGGATGGAAATCACGTAAGAAAAACAATTTTGTTTCAGGAGACTTCCGAGAGGATTTTCATTTGGCAGTAAAGGCAGAGTGCTGCGCTATCGGCTACCAACACCTTTCCTAATAACACTACCTTTGGAGACTTGCTGGGCACAGGGATTTTATCCAGTTTAAATGCAACTCTCCTGTGTTCCCTTTGCTGTGAACCTGCACAGATGAAAGGCAGAATAATAACTACCTCACAGACAAGCAGCTTCACGTCCCAGAGATTAGCAGAGGCGCTGGCGAGGCACAGGGCTCCCTCCAGGGGCTGGCATTTCTGTGGTGCTGAGCAGAGCTGGCATTCAAATGATTCCAAGGAAAGGCAACTTCTTGACAGGGGCAGCATGACAGATGTGCCGGGGACCAGGAAAAAGTGTGCTTGTTAGCTAGGAGTGGGTGCTCATCACCCGCCCAGCGCACTGGTGCCTGTGCCCTGTCCTCATGCTCTGGGGAACATGTGTGTTTCCACGAAGATCCCTGTATCCATGTCAGGTCTGACATGTTCATCTGATGATACATATTCAAATCATGTAAATAATTGGCATGCAATAAGGACATGCACGTTGCCAGACGAAGTGAGGCCAGGCAAGGGCCGGCGCAGATTCGTATTCATACACTGTGCATCCTCTCCCTGTGGTTTAAAGGAACCTGTCCCTACCAGGAATTCCAGCGCCAGTCCTTACCGGCCGCGCTTTGCACAGAGTGTGCCTTCAAAACTAATCCTCAAAGCCATAGGCTCACGTCAGCTTCATTTTGAGAGTGAGCATTTAATTTCTGCTTGCTCCTGTCCTTTACGAAAACCCCAACCAAATGTTTAAACTAATAAAGGGGAGAGCACGGGGAGGGAGCAGAGAAACAGCAGCCTGACTCTCCGTCTCTGCTTCAGCTAAAGCCAGTCCTTTATTAAGGGGATGGATTTGTCCTTATCATGGAATCACAGAACGTGTTGGGTTGGAAGGGACCTCCAAAGATCTAGTCCCACCCTCCCTCGGAAACCAGGGACATCCTGAACTAGATTAGGTTACCCAGAGCTTTGTCCAGCCTCACCTTGAATATCTCCAGGGACGGAGCCTCAAATACCTCCCTGGGCAACCTGTTCCAGTGTTCAACCACCCTCCTGCTAAAATAACTTCTTTCTAACATCCAATTTAAATCTCCCCTTCTTTAGCTTTAAACCATTGCCCCTCATCCTACCACTACAGGCCTTCGTAAACAGCCCCTCTCCAGGTTCTCCTTGCCCTCTCCATACCCTGCCCTGACAACAAGGAAACTGTCTGTGGTTCCAAAGATCCATTTCTCCCAGGTCCATTCTTTCAAGGCTCATTTGTCCACTGAAACTCAAAGCCCCAGCACTTCTTTCTCCTGTCTTTAAAAGTTTCTTCTCTGCTTAATTTCTACTGGCAGCACGAAGTTTTTAAGGACCAAACAGCAGTGCTGAGTGGGGAGGCTTTGGAATAGACTGCCCAGGGAGGGGGTGGAGGCAATGTCCTTGGAGAGTTTCGGACATAGTGTTTTGGGAGATGGTTTAGTGGTTCGAGATTGTAGGGTGGATAGTTGGACCTGATGATCTTAAAGATAGGGGAAATCCCATGGGACAGGGTGCTGGCAGGTAAAGGGGCCCAAGGTAGCTGGTTAACCTTCAAAGACTACTTCTTTGAAGCACAATGCAAGAGCATCCCAACAGGAAAGAAGTCAAGGAAGGGAGCCAGAAGACCTGCGTAGTTAACCAGGGAGCTGCTGGGCAAACTGAAGAAGAAGAAGAAAGCCTATAGGTTGTGGAAGGAGGCAGTGGCCACTTGGGGTGATTATAAGGCTCTGGTGAGAGAATGTAGGTTTGCAGCTAGGCAAGCCTAGGCCTCCTTGGAATTAAACCTTGCAAGAGAGGTCAAAGGCAACAAAAAGGGCTTCTTCAAATACATTGCAGGTATTGAGAGGCAATGTAGGCCCCCTGTTGAATGAGATGGGTGCCCTGGAGACAGAAGATGCAAAGACAGCAGAGATACCGAACACCTTCTTTGCCATTGTCTACCCTTCTGGGGGCTGTCCTGATATCAAGCCCAAACTGCTGAGGCTCCAGAGGAGGTTGAGGCAAGAGAGGAGCCTGCCTTGGTTGATGAGGACTGGGTTAAGGATGAGTTGATCAAAGTAAATGTACACAAATCCATGGGCCCAGATGGGATGCACTCATGTGTACTAAGGGAGATGGCGGAAGTCATTGCTAGGCCACTCTCCATCATCTTTGCTAGGTCCTGGGGAATGGGAGAGGTGCCTATGGACTGGAGGGTAGCAAATGTTGTCCCAATCTTCAGAAAAGGGAAAGAAGGAGGACCCAGGTAACTATAGACTGGTCAGCCTCACCTCCATCCCAGGAAAGGTGATGGAACAATTTGTTCTAGAGGCTGTCTCCAGGCACATCAAGGACAGGAGGGTCATTAGAGACAGTCAGCATGGCTTCACCAAGGGAAAGTCATGCTTGACCAACCTGATAGCCTTTTAGGAGGACATAACCAGGTGGATGGATGATGGCAGAGAGGTGGATGTAGTCTATCTTGACTTGAGTAAGCCATTTGACACGGTCTCTCACAGCATCCTTGCAGACAAACTGAGGCAGTGTGGCCTGGATTTTCGGGTAGTGAGGTGGATTGTAAACTGGCTCCAGGGTAGAAGTCAGAGAGTGGTGGTCAATGGGACAGAGTCTGGTTGGAGGCCTGTATCTAGTGGAGTGCCCCAGGGATCGGTGCTGGGACCGGTCCTGTTCAATCTANGATGAAGGAAGTGGAGCATCTCCCTTATGAGGAGAGGCTGAGGGAGCTGGGTCTCTTTAGCTTGGAGAAGATGAGATTGAGGGGTTACC
The DNA here is from genome assembly GCA_013400115.1 of Rhinopomastus cyanomelas. Lineage (NCBI taxonomy): Eukaryota > Metazoa > Chordata > Aves > Bucerotiformes > Rhinopomastidae > Rhinopomastus > Rhinopomastus cyanomelas. The sequence goes on from VXBP01003128.1 coordinate 74,029, forward strand.
TCATTACTGTGTGAAGGGTGGGTGTCAGGAGGATAGAGCCAGGCTCTTCTGAATGTCATCTAGAGATAGGATGAGGAGCAACGGGTGTAAGTTGGGACATAGGAGGTTCCATATAAATATGAGAAGGAATTTCTTCACCATCAGGGTGACAGAGCAGGCTGCCCAGGGGTTGTGGAGTCTTCCTCTCTGGAGACATTTAAAATGCACCTGGATGTGTTCCTGTGAGTCTTGGTCTAGGTGATTGTACTGTGGCAGAGGGATTGGACTAGATGATCTTTCAAGGTCCTTTACGATCCCTAATGATTCTATGAGCCTGCGAGCAAGAACCAGGCGGCCAGTACAAACCTTCCCTAAATTAAGCCCCCCCCACGACCCAGTTGCCCAGTCTCTGTGCCTGCAGCTGTTTGGGTCAGTTCCTTCTTTGTTTTCAGGGGCTGTGTGGAGCAGTGCCTTTATTAATTGTACACTTCAGCCTGCGAACAAATTAGCATGTGAGCACAAAGGTGTTTTCCTGGCCGCCCTCTCCTTGCCACGATGATTAATTGAGGCCAGCGTGGCAAGGGAGAGGCCATCGGACAGGTGCTGCATTCAGCCCTTACTGAGAAATTCAGCCATGCTGATTTTGAATCAGTCTCCGAGCGTCCTGCTTCATTTATGCAGCAACATTCTTCTTACCATGCCCAGTGGTGCAACTGGCAAGAAAAAAATTCACATGGAGGATCTTCAGGAGATGAGACAAGATGGCAGTGGTGGCTGTTGCCATGAAGAGCAGCTTAGGCTTCCTAAGGAACAAGTTACCAGTAACAAATGGCAGCTTTGATTGGTTTGTCCTTTCGGTTGCCTCTGAGCCAGGCTGTAACCCTTTACGTTCAAATCCAGCCATTCAAATCAGAGCTCTCTTCTCTGAAAAAGGGCTACATGGGAAAAACCTCTTCTCCCCTCCACCTCACCATCTCAGGCATGTAGGATTAGCTCAGCGTTTCAGAGCTTATGCCTGGTGTTTCTTCAGGTCCCCCTGAGCCTGGGCTTTTGCCTTCCGGTGCTTTGTCCTGTTTTCACTCACATGCAGATGTCGAAGTGCGTTAGGGGGAGATCTGAGGAATGCACTGCTGGCCAGCAAGTATGCCCCAGGGAAACTGGCCAGCACAAGACCTGAGCTTTTCAAAACAGCAGGAGGACGTAGTTTTGTGCACTGTGTGTATCTGCAAAGCTGCCACTCAGAGTTCCCTCAGAGTTTCTGCCAGGAATAATCCCCAGGTCTGCCTGCAGGGTTTGTGTGTTCTGGGGAAGAGATGTGCAGCCATTCTTCCGGCAGCGCATCCCCTAGTGTGTCCTCAGCTAGGAATCTTGCCATAGCAGGTGGCCCTGGCCCCCTACCCCTGGCATCAGTGTCAGTCCCACACTACCATCCCTTTTGCAGAGCTAGCTGATGGCCCAGCAGTGCTCAGTGGTCTGTAGAGCTGCAGGAGGAAAGACAAATTAGCATGCATGTCCTTGTGCCTCTTGGGCCCAAAGCATGCAGGTCTCATAACTCTCCCTTTCTCTGTGCTGTCCTGTTGCCTCTATTGTTTCTCATCAGCTCTCATTATGTTGATTTAATGTCTTCTGCCTTCCTGGGGCAAAAATAGTGCTCATCCTTCCTCTGCATCCTCAAGACAAAGCAGTGCAGCTGCAGAGAGTCCTTGAGACAGCATTAGCAGCAGCTCTGACCCACAACCATCTCTTACATACCTGCTCCAGACAAGAGATTTAACTCCCCAGTCCTACAGACCATAATGTAGATGAATAGGAGACCAGAGTCATTACCTGGTAAAGCAGAGCTGCCACACTACCTGCAGAGGCCCTGATTCAGCTCCAGAGGATTGATGCTGGTAGTTGGAGCAGTGCCCTTTGCCTGTTTACATCTCATGTAAATGAGCAGGACCTCCGGAGAGCACTAAACCCCTAGAAGGTACAAGACTTGACGTCCCCATACTGTCTGCTTTTCTGATGCAAGTCACGGAATCACCCAGTGGAGGCAGAACTGAGACACACCGTGGGGTGGCTCAAGGCACGGCGCAAGAACAGCACCAGGTGTAGTTAGCTTGGGTTAGGTTGTGTGGAAATGGTGCAAACATGACTGTCTCAAGGCCATACTGTAGAATCATGGAATCATTGAATCATCAAGGTAAGAAAAGACTTTCAAGGTCATCAAGTCCAGCTGTCTGCCCTACAACCCTAAACCACTAAACCATTTTCCAAAATGGTTTCTGCCCTTTTTCTGAACCCCTGCAGGGATGAAGCCTACACCCCATCCTTGGCCAGCCTGTTCCAAGGCCTCCTCACTTTTTCTGGGAAGACATTTTTCCTAAGATCCAATCTGAATCTCCCTGGCACAACGTGGCCCCATTTTCTCTTGTTCTATTGCTAGTCCCTAGGGAGAAGAGGCCAACACCCACCTCACTACAGCCTCACTTCAAGTAGCTGTAGAGAGCAATGAGGTCACCCCTCTGACTCTTCTCCAGGCTGAACAACCCCAGCTCCCTCAGCCTCTCTTCATCAGATCTGTTCTCCAGACCCTTTATCAGCCCAGTTGCCCTTCTCTGCCCCCTCTCCAGCACCGTCATGTCCTTCCAGTACTACAGTGCCCAGTAGGTGAGGAGATGTTAAACACAAAGCTTTGGCTCACTTGACATGAGGAATGCTGGAAAACACCACCCCGTAAGTCACACAAAGATATTACTGGACTCAACTGCAACTCGGAAGTTGTTCAAAAGGTAACAACAAGCTCATGTGAAGTGTGGCCTGAAGCTTGCTTCCAAGCCAGCTCCAGGTTGAAGAGTCTGCTTTGCCTGCTAACCCCTTGCCTCATGCTGTCTGCAGTCTGCCTCCACCTGAGCTGACTGGCTTGTAGGGCAGGTCTAGGCTCCCTGCAAATCCAGGACCCCCATGAAACGTTCAGCAGTCCTTGAGAGCCTGTAGCTGAGCCTGTAGCTGAGCTCTGTGCCTGGCGCAAAATGAAAAGCCAAAGATACTCTGGTTTCACTTCACCTCTCGTTTTAAATCTTTCCTCCTTGTATGCGATGGCCCCGCTGATTGTTTTCTCCGAAGGATGAGAGGCAGAGCAGCATGCTGTCCTGCTATTTCTGAACCCAACAAAGCCTTTAGGATTTTTGGCTGAGGTGGTTCCAGATCCTCTGCTTTTCAGTCTTGTGCACCAGTGTGAGAATCAGAGACTTTTCTTTGTCTTAACATGTGCTAACGTGTCCCAAGGAGGGGAACGCCAGAAATCAGCACTCTGCCTCCTCTTGCAGAGAGGACAATACCAGAAATTCCCACCCGGCTTCATCTTGCAGAAAGGACAGTGCCAGAAGTTAGTTAACATTCAGCTTAAGATGTCTGGGAAAACATACAGGCATCTCATCACTTCCCGACCCCCGCACAGCAGCACGCAAACACCCTGTTCCAATCACCTGCATTTCTCTCTACCTTTCTGAAAGGGAAGGGGGGACAAGGAGGGAGACAAAAGTGGCCCTACAGCTCTCTGAAAATTGGAGCTCTCCTGCGCTGCGCCCACAGGACACACGAGATGCTGTGGAAGCTGTACTCGGGATGCTGGGCAAAAGAGAGACAACGGACACAGAACTCCAGAGGCGCCAAGCTGATGCTAAACTTTTCTTACCTATCTCTTGCCTTCCTTTATTTTCCCCTCTCTCCTTTCTGATCAATCTGTCTCTCTCCTTTCTCACTGCTGTTAAATAAACTTACCTCAATATACTCTTGCCCCACTCCAGCTCTGCTATTGAGTTATTGAAGTGTATTTCTCGAGTGCGTTTGCATCGCTCCTTATGTTCAATGATAGCTCTTCATGATGGAACTTCCCACGAATCCGCATCCAAACTGGATTGTGAAAACCAGCTTCCCCTTCCCTTTCCCAAATCAGGACAGGCTGAGCCAGGAGGGATGACTTTGTGTTTGAACTTGGGAGTTGATGGGGAACCTGGAATGTCTGCTTTTGGGCTTTCCAGAAACAGTCACCACTGGGAATTTTGTAAGCATAGAGGGTTGGGGCTCTGGTGTCACACAAGAGCCACCCTGGCCGTAAGCTCTTCCTCATCTCTCACCTTTGGATTTCTGTCTGCTCAAGGAGGCAGGTGAGTTGTGACCATGAGGAACTGGCACAGGCATGAGCTAAGGAAGATTGCAGGTGTAATAAGAGGTGTAATAGGTGTGAGCGGGTGTAACAGGAGTAGGACAAATTGCTGAGGACAGAGAAAAGAGAGATGAAGACTCAGACAGCCTTCTGCTGTAGTGTCCAGCGAGGACAACCTTGCAAAAGGCTAATTCCCTCAGCAATCTTTCCCTGTCCTGCCCAAACTCTGTCTGAGAAATAATCACAGAATTTAATTACTATTGCACCAGTCCAAAAAAGTACAATTATCTTCCAAGACTATTTACATGTTGGGCTACAATTAGCACCTCCTTGGCATCAGCCCACATGAGCAGACGTCACGTTTCCCACTACATATCACATTTTCCATATCACTGCTCAGTCATGAGTGACTACGAGTTAACCAGTCAGCAAACGGAAGGGGCTGAGAGAGCCATGGTACCAGTAGTATAGAAGGAGCAAGGGACTCCTCTTGTCAGGAACTTGCTGAGAAAAATCAGCACCGCAGTTAAACGACTGCGTCCTTTACTCTGCTTTTTAAGCCTGTAGAATAAATAATAAGTATTAAGGTTTTCAGGTCATCTGAGACGTGGGATTTCTGTATTCCCTAGTGGCAATGAACCATTTCTTCCCTCACTGAACTTCTTTTTCCTGCTGAGGTGGAGGGTAGTGCTTTGAAGACGACTTTTGTTCCAACAGAGGCAGATGGATGAAGGAAAGGTGGCACTTCAAAATGCTCAGACCTTGTTGTTAGCTGCTCAGACAGGACAGGATACATAAGCACAACAATTAAACTTCAGACAACAGATTAACTTCTGCCCAAGGAGGGAAGTTGTTTGCTTGTGACCAGAGCCTTTGGCAGTCTGAGTCCTTGAGCACTGCGGGCCCTTGTCACGGGCACTATGTCGCAGCCACGTCCTGTATGTTCCAGTGAGACAGTGGCTAGGCTGTGCTAGCACTGCAGCTGAGAAGCGACGGCAGAAGGGAGCCCTAACGCGGTTTAAGCACCAACACGCCCGTTGGCCTGACCCCTTACAATGGGGCTTCATTGACAACAATACATTATTTATATTAACTTAAACTCGGTTAATTTTTGCAACTGTAGTCAGGACTGGCTTCACAACAGGGTTTTTGCCTCAGGAAAGACTCCACCAACATTACAGTGAAACTAGCTTAGGACTGGATTTAGCTTTTCAATAGCCTGTTTCAAATATTAATTTTTTTAGTGCTTTTGGGAATTTTTCTTTATTTCAAGAAACTTGCAAAAAAAAAAAAAAGAAGTTCAGATTTTCAGCGAACAAGTGAGATAAATGGACATTTTCCTGTGGAAAGGGACATTTTTTTTCCTGCGAGAAGTTAATTCATCTAAACTGAAATGTTCCACAGCAAGAGGATGACAAGTTCTTGTGAAACAAACCAGCAAGCGAACAGATGAAAAAAAATAGTTAAAAAGCCATTTCAACTCAAAATGTAACATTTTTGCAATCTTTAACGTTTTGCTTTAAATTACTTTCTCTTAATTATGTTAATGTCAAATGGAATTACACAGAATACAAAGTAATACATTTACTATATATTACTTCTTATATATTACTTTACTACAATATAGTCTATGGAAAGTAAAGGCAGAATGAAATAATCTTTTACCTAAGTCCAGCACTTGGATCAAAATGAAAGTCAATTTTTTCATAACTTAATTCAGAATTATGAGGTGGTTGCTGCTTCACTGCATTCTGCAACAGAAGAATGTTAATGCTGAGGCATTCACATCGGTGGGATACGTCTATAATAACTAAAGTTCTTGCCATGTCCTTCTGGGAATGATGTAGGTGCAGGTCAGCCAGCAGAAGCCCTAACAGGGAAGGTTCGTGAGTCTCAGTCTCTTCATTGTAGTGTCAAGAGTTCAGGGGCTAGTTCAGCAGAACCCTACTGCATCGTATGTCCCTTTAATGAACGGGCTAACAAATGAGGGTAGGCATCAATCACATATCAAAAGCCAGTTCATCTTGGTTGCTCCAGTAAAACATGCACAGTACTTGGAAATAACTCCAAAATAGCCCTTAGCCTCACACACAGACGGATTAAGACTCAAACACAGAGTTAACTCCAAAGAAACTTCAGATAAACCAGGCTTTTGATCAAGATGCTGGGACAAGTGGTTCTTTTCCTCCCAACGTACCTGTCCTAAGTCTGAGTAGAGGATGAATGTGTGGATGGACAGATGGAATGAAACAAAAGGTATTACTGAAATCACTGACACATCACTTGTTTTTAACTCAAGGACCTGGCTTTGGGTTGGATTTCTTAAGGAAACAATCAGCCACGACATCCATGGAGTCCATGGGGCCAACAATGGGGCCTCCTAAAACTTGAGACTTGGAGCAGTGACAACTCTCAGAGAAATAAAGTGCTAGCCAGTGGCAAGAAAAAGCAGTCTGATTTACTGCAGACATTGAAAGTGAGTGGTAGTGATGTGTGGGTTGTGTACATGTACAGTGACGTGGGCTTTTCTGCGTACATTACAACCAGAAGCATTTTCGTTATAGATTGGTTAACTCTAGTAGTCTTGAGACACAACTATGATCTGTTTGAATGACAAACCACCTGGATGGCGAGACTGGAATACAGGAGCGCTGGCTTTGCCCAAAGAGACTCCAGTGCAAACTTTCACAGACGTTTTAGCTGCATAGATACTGTGAACACCTGCCCTGTGTCTGGAAACAGCCCTGTACATCTCACACAACCACAGCATCACAAAATATCTTCAGCTGGAAGAGACTTTTAAGATCATTAAGTCCAACCGTTAACCCAAACACTGCCAAGTCACCACCAAATCACGTCCACAAGCTCCACATCTACATGTGCTCTAAATACTTTCAACGATGGTGACTCCAGCACTGCCCTGGGCAGCCTGTTCTAATGTTTTACAACCTTTTTAGTGAAGAAATTCTTCCTAACATCAAGCCTAAATCCCTGCTGGTCCAGCATGCAACCATTTCCTCTGGTTCTATTTCTTTCACTGCCAGGGAGCCCCTCCTCACGCCAACCTCATTTCAGATAGTTGTCGAGAGGGATAAGGTCTCCCTTCAGCCTCCTTTTGTCCAGGCTGAACAACCCCAGTTCCCTCATCTGCTTGTCACAGGACTTCATGAGCCTCATTGTCCAGAGCACAGCAAACAACACCGACTACAGTTTAGTTGTTTAGATTTGCCTGTTTTCACACCCCTGTTCTTTCCAGGAATGGTCTGAGTTAGAACTGAGTGGAGACAGTCAAATTAAAACAAATAGCAGAGAAAGGCTGAGCAAACCCAACCGTAACAGTTGTGTCCACATTTTTATACGACATCAGGTGACCTGCATGTCCAAGCAAAACTCAACAAAGCTCCTTGAATTTCAGCTAAGCGGTGCCAGCAGTAACCGCTTGGCAAACGAGCTGCAGAGGAAGAAGTTCTCCAGGAATAACTCTGGCAAGTAAATATTTGGCAAGTACACTCAAATAGTGAATAAATCTTGGAGATACTGCAATCTACCTGCAGGCAATTTGTCAGTGCAAGAAGAGATGGTATTTGTCAATGATATATTTGCCCAGGAATGACAGGGGCTAAATAGAAATTAATTTTCCATCTCTAATATTGGTCACCACATCTGCCTGGGATCACAGGCCTTGACACTTGCTTGGCATGTCATCCTGAAAGCAGCCAGTTGCAATTCGTGTTTGCTTTTAAATTTACTGTTTAGCCGAGGAGGTAGAGAAATGCTTCCTGCCAGGAGCGAATCCAGCCTTCTGCTGGGTCCACACAGGCTCTGCACCGTGCTTTGATGTTCCTGTAACGTCTCAGAACAGCCTGGCTGAGGTGCAAGTAGAGCATGACCTCACCTGGCCCTGGGAGGGGTGTCACCTGCTGTATGACTTCTCAGGATGCGGTTGGGCAGGGGCTGTAGATGCCTTCAGCTGTTTGAGACCGAGAGAGTTATTGGCCACTGGAATGGCCTGCCCAGGGAGGTGGTGGAGTCGCCAACTCTGGAGCTGTTCAAGGCAGGATTGGACGTGGCACTTGGTGACATGGTCTAGCCTTGAGCTCTGTGGTGACAGGTTGGACTTGATGATCTATGAGGTCTCTTCCAACCTTGATAATACTGTGATACTGTGAGACTAACAGTTTGTGCTATGCCTGAATTTTCAAGGCCCCTGTCACCACTGTAGTGTGGTCATAATGAGCCTGGTATGGACACTGGTGTCCCCCTCTGTGACAATCACACATTGCTGTCCCTGATGCAAGCACTTGCTTAAAGAAAACGTCCTACATTCCAGGCCATTCCATCCAAGAACACTGAAGAGGCAGGAAATAATGGCCGGGTTTACCTACCGGAGCTCAGCAGCCTCTGGGGAACTGAGATGGTGGGAGAGCAGCAAGCCAGAAAGATCAAATGACTTTCTGAGCCACCAGCTCATCAACGCGTCTTCAAGGATGGGAACAAAGAGTGGGAAGGGTGCCCATCACATTCTCTTTCTCAACCTTCTCTCCCATGGAGATCTTCCCTCAGCCTAAGAGGAGCAGCTCCTCCTGCCCTGCTGAGATGAAGCCTGCTGAACCAGATCAAACTCCACTGCCTCTGACATGCCTATTGCCAGAAGAGATCCTGCCGCAGGTGTGCTCCTGTGGTCTTTGAGGAGAAGGAGAAAATTGGATCATTTCAGGTGCACTCCCACACAACTGCTCAGCTGGAATGAGTCACCAGGAGCAGCCTGGTAACCTCAGCAGTGTCTCATGCCTGGCTGCAGTACTGGTGCAGTGCCGAGATCATTATCTCCAGATAAGAGCGCCTGCAGGATGCACTGTAGGAAAAACACATTTGCCTTATTTTAATGGGGCACCTGCACATAGGAAGCTCTGCTTGGCTTTGGAAATACCTGCTTTGTGCAACTACAGATCCTGCGCCTGTACTCGACACTGGTGAGACTGCCCCTTGAATACTGGGTCCAGTTTGGGCACTGCATTATTAAGAAAGACATTGAAGTGTTGGAGTGAGGACAGAGAAAGGCAACAAAGCTGGATAAGGGATTGGAGTACAGGTCTTATGGGGATAGGCTGAGGGCTTCCCAGGGAGGCGGTTGAGTTGCCATCCCTGGATATGTTTAAAGATCATTTGGATGAGGGGTTGAGGGGTATGGTTTAGGGGTGAACTTGTAAGGTAGGGGGTCCTGGTGGACAGTAGGATGGCCATGAGGCAGCAATGTGCTCTTGTGGCCAAGAGGGCCAACAGCGTCCTGGGGTGGATCAGGATGGGGGTGGTTAGCAGATCAAGAAAGGTTCTTCTCCCCCTCTACTCTGCACTGGTGAGACCACATCTTGAGTATTGTGTCCAGTTCTGGGCTCCTCAGTTCAAGAAGGACATGGAAATGCTGGAGAGAGGATGATGAAGGAATTGGAGCACCTCCCTTACGAGGAGAGGCTGAGGGAGCTGGGTCTCTTTAGCTTGGAGAAGAGGAGACTGAGGGGTGACCTCGTTAATGTCTATAAATATGTGAAGGGTGGGTGTCAGGAGGATGATGGAGCCAGGCTCTTCTCAGTGTCATGTAGTGATAGGACGAGTGGCAATGGGTGTGAGCTGGAACATAGAAGGTTGCACATCAATATAAGAAGGAACTTCTTCATGGTGAGGGTGACGGAGCACTGGAACAGGCTGCCCAGGGGGATTGTGGAGTCTCCATCACTGGAGATGTTCAAGACCCGCCTGGATGTGTTCCTGTGTGTCTTGGTCTAGGTGATCCTGCTGTGGCAGGGGGATTGGACTAGATGATCTTTCGAGGTCCCTTCCAATCCTTAATGATTCTATGATTCTAATTGGTTGGACTCGATGATCTCAGGGGTCTTTTCCAAACAGAGTGATTCTGTGATGCTGAGAGTTGGGTTTGTTCAGCCTGAAGAAAAGGGGGCTGAGAGGAGACCTTATTGCCCTTTACAGCTACCTGAAAGGAGGCTGTACGGAGGACAGTGTTGGCCTCTTCTACCAAATAACTGATGACAGGAGAAGAGGAAGGGGCCACAAGTTGCACCAGGGGAAGTTCCACTGGGAAATTAGAAAGTTAGGAAAATTAGAAAAAATGTCTTTCAAAAAAAGAGTAGTTAAACATTGGAACAGGCTGCCCAAGGAAGTGGCAGAGTCACCATCCCTGGAGGGGATCTGGGTCTGGCATCTCCCCTTGGCATTCTGGATAGGAGAGGTGAATTTGCAGCTGATATTCCGAATTTGGCAAGAAAAGGAGGAACCATATTCCGGGCAGCCCTCCACGGGTACTCAGGAGGGTGGATGGGGGGGTGACAGCCTCAGAACAGATGGCAGGCAGTGTGGGATGAAGGTGGGTGAAGTGGTCAGAAATGTGCAATAAATAGGTTTAACAACTATGTTGCTCCACAACATGTGTGACACATGCGTGCAGTTTGCCACAGAGGGCAGGATGCCAGGGCAATACCTCACTTAGGCAGATGATGGGGTAATTATGCCCTGTGGATGGGCCCTTCTGTCTTTGCATGATTAGTTTTTTCCTGATCTTTTAAAGAAAGAGAGAGGCAGCAAAGTTGATAGCAATCTTCCAGAAGCTGGCTTAGGAGCAAAGCTTTGGCCATTATCACCAGTGTGAGCTGATGATAAGGCTAGAAAGGGACACCACAGTTCACAGACACCTACACGGCTTCACTATGGAAAGTGGATGTTGGCACAAAGTGCAATAACTTCAAGACACTGCAGAAAGACCCCCAAAGGAAGTACCGGGGAGGAGGTGAATCTGCAGTGCTGGACACCTTTGCTATTTGTGGCCCATGGGTGGTTTCCACTGCTTTAAAACTTTTGCAGCTGTGGCTTTTTCTTTTGTGAACCAGACATTTGGGGCTGGGGTTTTTTCCTTTAAGTATGCGAAAATGTCTTCCTGAGGGCAGATGCTACGGTCCCATCTCTGGGGACTTCAGAGGCTGCTAGACAAAGAGTATTCAGTAGGGAAACTCCTGCTGATTACAAGGTGCAATGCAAGATGAGTTGCCAGGTCCTTAATTATCTATGACTCCATGCCTATTGGTGAAGGCAGTTCTTGCACAAAAGCCTTTACTGATTTATTGATGCCAAGGCTGCTTACAGGAAGGGAGCATCCATCACGTCAGAGATGAATGCAAACACTGAGCTTTCTCTCTTTGCCCTCTGCCTCCTTTTGGACAGTCATCTGACACAAGAGACTGTGGGGCTCTGTGTATACTCTGCAACCTGATTTGCTGAAGACTCCCTAGAAATGAAGAGACACTGAGGGCAGGAGCACCTTACTATAGTAACAGGACTGGTTTCTGGGAACTGCTTGTTTGGTTAGAAGAGAAAGTCAGGGAGGGAAGGCCAAGTCCCACAAGATGCTGTGATGCCCCAACAGCCAGGCAGGGAGCCAAGAGGATGCCAATCCAGGTCCCTTCACTTGCAGGCAAGGCACACCCTTCCTGTGTGAGAGACCTCAAAGCCCTGGCAGTTGAGTCGAAAGGTCATACTCAACCCGTTACAGTGAGGCAAAATTGACACCATATTCACCAGGTCACAGAATCACTGATTTATTGAGGCTGGAAAAGACCTTTGAGATCATCAGGTCCAGCCCATGACCTAACCACATCGGTCAGACCACGGCACTAAGTGCCACATCCAGTCTGTCTTTAAACACCTCCAGAGATGGTGACTGCAACACTGCCCCGGGCAGTCCATTCCAGTGTCTGATCACCCTTTCTGTGAGGAAGGGGTTCCTAACATCCAACCTAACTCTCCCTTGGCAGCTTCAGGCCCTGTCCTCTCATCCTGTCGCTAGGTGCCTGGGAGAAGAACGTGATCCCTCCTTGACTAAAAACTCCCTTCAGGGAGTTGTAGAAAGAGATAAGGCCCCCCTGATTCTCCTCTTTAGGCTAAACACCCCCAGCTCCCTCAGCCTCTCCTCAGAAGACCTTCCTCCCAGTCCCTTCTGCAGCCGTGTTGCTCCTCTGGACCTGACGTGAGAAGAGAAAGTCCACACAACCAATTTAATTTCTATTTGGTGCAGGCAGCTTTAGCACTGCTTTTGCCACAGAGAAGCCTGTGGCTGCTGTGCTGCTTTGTGTGAGGCTCTGACAACTTTCTGCTTGGCAGAAGGCAGCTAAGCTCTGCCTGACGCTGGCTGTGAGGGCTGTTTTCACAGAATCACAGAACACTGGCGATTGGAAGGGACCTTGAAAGATCATCCAGTCCAATCCCCCTGCCACAGCAGGATCACCCAGACCAAGTTGCACAGGAACACATCCAGGTGGGTTTTAAACGTCTCCAGAGAAGGAAACTCCACAACCCCCCTGGGCAGCCCCTTCCAGTGTCGCAGGGTGAGGTTGGTTGCAGTAGAAGAGTTCATCATCACTGCAGATATCTGCATGTGCAGAGGCAGCTCGTCACAGGAGGACAGACTTTGTGGGCAGGGTAGTTATCTAACCAAAATGCACAGCATGCAGCAGTTCAGGAGTTTGGCTACAGGATAGTGCTTGAAGTTTGCAGGTGGCTCACAGCAGATGCTCCATCACATTCAGCACAGAAAGATGAGGTTTTCCCATGTGTCGGATGTGTGTCCTGGCTGAGGATCCTGGCAAGCTTTTTCTGTGCTGCAGAAAGCTCTAGTTAGTTTGAATTGGCCAGACCATGCCCAAGATACGCCTGTGCCCCAGCATGGAGGATCCAACATCTGGTATCAGCCATCTGATAGGGAAAGACTCGAGGCCTTCCCTAGTGCCATCTGTATTAGCAAATACACAGCTGCACTAACAGACATACAGGGAGAAAATGGTGTCAGAGACTTCAGCTGTCCCGGCGGTGGCAGAACAACCGAGCAGTCCTGAACATGGTGTGCAGGCAAATGCTGCAAACCTGCTTCTGGCAAGGTGCTGCCACTGCCTGAGCTCAGGGTGCGCCAGTCCTGCTCACAGACCATACTGTGCTGTGGAGTGAGTCCAACCCACCTGCACATCCCCCTCCCTGTTTGTGCAATTGCAGAGCAGATGCAGAGCTCAACAGCCTTGCACGTGGCAGCATGTGGAACGTTTCTTCTAGTGAAGAGACAGAACCTTCAGCCAGCAGGGAAATAGCAGATTACAGGATGACAGATCACAGAACTGTTTAGGTTGGAAAAGACCTTCAAGATCATCAAGACCAACCATTAACCCAACTGTACCAAACCCACTGCTAAACCCTGTCCCTAGGCTCCAGATCTGCACAACTTTTAAACACATCCAGGGATGATGATTCCACACCCTCCCTGGGCAGCCTGTTCCAAGGGCTCATGACCCTTTCAGTAAAGAAGTTTTTCCTCATGTCAACCTAAACTTCCTCTGGCACAACTTGAGTCCATTTCCTCATCTTGTCACTCATTACTTGTGAGAAGAAACCAACACCTCTCTACAGCCTCCTTTCAGGTAGTTGTAGATAGATGAGCCTTTTGTGAGCTGCACAAAACAGCCTCTATAAGAGGGGGTCAGAGAGAATGAGAGTGAAGAGTGATGAGGGGTAGAAGCAGCTGAGAAGCACAAGCACCAAAGTAGCAGGACGTGTGGGAGATCTGGTGATGGTCATGTGGTCTGTGGCAGCTCCACACTTGGAGGAGCACCCATGCTCTGATGAGAAGAGCTGCAGGTTGCCTTGTGAAGGTAAATGAAGCAGTTACACCTGTACACGGGGCTCTAGCTGATGAAGGTCTCACTTTTCCTGGTCCCTTGTTTCAAAGTCAGCAGAATACAAACGGCTCAAGGAAAACACTCTCTGGGTGAAAGCATGGAACTCCCTTTAGTGCAGCGGTTCTCTGCTGAGATGGCTGGGCATGCTGGGGTGTCGCAGGCAGCTCTGGGAAGTGGGGTTGCTGTGGTTGCTCAAGGTCTTGCCTTACAGCTCTGCACCTTGATTAACACAGGCAGAGGCTGACCTTGCTGAAAAAGAGAGCTTGGGCTGCAAACACTTCTCAACTCTGGCAACCTTCACGCCTGAGAGCTGCAGTCAGCCCCATGTCTTGCTCTTCAGAGAGGAAGGTCATTCTACCCTTCCTCTCTGGAAGGAGCAGGGAGGTCATTCTGCCCCTGTACTCTGCCCTGGTTAGGCCGCACCTTGAGTACTGTGTCCAGTTCTGGGCCCCTCAGTTTAGGAAGGACATTGAGGTGCTTGAACGTGTCCAGAGAANCCAGCTTGACTGGGGGGAGCAGAGCTTGTAACAGGGTGCTGATGCCAGGGGAAGGGATGAGTGTCACAGCTGACAGTAGCACAAAGCAGCATAAGGTTAACCAGGTAACCTCAATACTCCACCGCCTCACCAGTCAATTGACTGAGATTTCAAACTCAGAGCAAAACCTTTGATTTCTGTGTTTCCAAAAGCTGGAGAGTGCCCTAGGAAGGGTTAAACACTGGTTCAGGCCACGGCAGCTGGGATCCCACAGATTTAGCAGCCAGCTGGCTCCCAGCCCTGCCCACAAATGTCCAGAGCCAAAAGCCTGGGCAGCCTCTGTGCCAGGGTGAAGCCAAAAATACTCAGCAGCAGGGACACATTCGCACTGCACTGAGAGGGCAGTCAGCAAGCAGTGGGTTCATGTGACAGGACACTTCTCACCTCCCCTGTCCTGGCTGGTTTGCCAGAGTGCTGCCAGGTGGCACTAGAGGATGATGCTTCATGCCCCCTGTAGCAAGGATTTAGTTTCCATCTACTTTCTGGGAAGTCACCTGCACACACCTTCATGCTCCTGATGCAAATGCTCCCCCATGGGACTCTCCTGTACCTGTCCCCCAGGGATCACCAGCATGGGAAGAACTGATGAGCCTCTGGTGCTGGGCAAGTCCTCATAGACAGAACCTGCTGCCCCATTCTGGATGCCTTTGATCACATCCCTGGGGCAAGAGGCCCTTCAGATCTTTTTCCTTTGGAGAGGAAAATTACACAACCCCTCATTTTCTGTGTTTGGCCCCAAATAACCTCTGAAGAGCAGAGTGTGACATTTCAGGATCCCAGTTGCTTTTAGGGCATGCCTTAAGTGCTGTTTGATTTTTCTCTCTGGTGTGCCTTAGTCCACGTGGCAGCACACTTGTGCTGAGCTATGACATGAGCCAGATCCCCACAGTGCTGGGCTACGCAGCACGTGGGAATAACCTGCACGTGGATAGACATGGGAAACCTTGACAAGGGTTCAACAGGGAACAATCACTCTGAAAACCCAGTCCACACGAGCACTTCCTGGCTCACTCATAGAAGATGCTGCTCAGGGCTGGCTTGTTGTGTATGGAAGGGCGGTTCAAATCCGCAAAGATGAACTTGTTTTAGTATCTTCATTAGCAATATTCAGGGATCTGTACCACTGCCACAGAGACTTGTCCTCTGCCACATCACAGGGTCTCTCTTCTTGGTAGAGTAGGGTTATT
This sequence comes from Rhinopomastus cyanomelas, assembly GCA_013400115.1. Classification (NCBI taxonomy): domain Eukaryota; kingdom Metazoa; phylum Chordata; class Aves; order Bucerotiformes; family Rhinopomastidae; genus Rhinopomastus; species Rhinopomastus cyanomelas. Next base: position 89,612 of record VXBP01003128.1, read on the forward strand.
GGTTGGACCAAATGATCTCAAAGGTCTTTTCCAACCTGAATAATTCTGTGATTCTGGGTCCCCAGACAGGAATGGACTGGTAAATCCAGTGGCATTTTGTCAGCCCTGTGTGAATTACCTGAGTGTTTCTGACCATCTCAAGTAGAGTTTGACTTCTTCATGTGCAATTCATTTGAGCCCTAAGTCTGCAAACTGCTCTTTAAACTCTGGCCACTACCATCTACCGTGGGAGCGGTGTGGAACCACAGTTTCCTGTTGCAAATACAAGGGCAGCCACACTGACACTTGTGGCAACGGCCATAAAGTCACATTAAAATTCTCAAAGTAATAGCAGTGCTGTGCAAAGGCAGCCCGTGAAAATCTGGTTTCCAAATGCTGAGCAGCAGGATTAGAAGGTGTCTGGCTCTCGGCCGTGAGCTCTGCAGATGCTAGGGGCTGGCAAAGCAAAATCTGTATCACATGAAAAAGTTGATGAGGTCTGACTCTCTCCTGCTGCGAGATTACTTTCCTCACTACAAAGCATTTCTCCTCACCAGTAAGTTCAAAACACGAATGGGCATGAAGATAGCGCATTGTTCACCGGCCCACCATTCTGCTGAGCAGCTGCCTTGCTTGTTCTCCAGCCCAGGTTATAAGCAGTGCTGAGAAGCTGCAAAATTGCTAACAGCTTAAACAACAAAATCATGATAACCTGGCCTATCTCACCCTGCTGTGAGCTCAACTTTAATAATCCTGCTTAATCATTAAACCACAATAAGAGCAAGGCAAAGAGTTTAAGGCAAGAGCCAAGGCAAGAAGTTTAAGAGCAAAGCCAAGGCATAGCAGGGTACTGCTCAAAGCTGGAACCAAGCAGAGGCTCCAAAAACCACAGCAAGCCACAGCAAAGCCACTGTGCAAAGGGTCAGAAAGATGAGGCAGACAATTTTTATCTGTTGGGAGTGGCTGAAGAAGCCAGAGTCAGCTGTGAGCTGCTCCTGCTAGTCCTGGCCATAGTGGTCTCCTACTCACATGCTTTTCCCAGAAGAGCACACTGTTACCTAGCGCACGCACTGCGCTCAAGCCTTGCTGTTGACATAGATGCTTTGACTAAATCAGTGTAGCTGGTGATTATTGACTGTAGTGGTGGTTGTCGATTATTTTCCAGAGCGCTTCACCCTCCTCTGAAGAGTAAGAAGACAGCAAAGGGATGCACCTGTTCTGTAGGTGTAGGACATGCCCGCCATGCTCTCTTATGGCAAACTGATTTTTTCCTAATGACATTTCATAAAGAGATGAGGTTAAATTAAAAAAAAAAGTATTAAAACAATATGGACAAGCATGTGTGCATGACAGACAGATCTGGTTCTTATTGCTTCATCTTTTCCAGGATACTCAATTTATTTGTGCATTTCAGGAAACAGACCAGTACAGTCAGATGTTTTGTCCCTGGGTTCCCCTGACCCCATCCCGAAATAGGAATAAGTGTAGGCTAAATGCATCACCTATGCCAGTCCGTGAGAGAGCCAAATCCTTCCCAAGGCAAAGGACTTGCCAAAATCACCAGTTTCACCTGAATCAGAGAAATCCACCACAGTCAGTGATGATTTGGCTGAAGAGACAATTAGTCACGCCTGTGTTGTCAGTTCCAGTTAATCACCCAGATGGGGGAATCCTCTTGTCTCAGCTTCCTTGAAAGTGCAGAGTGATAGCACTGGTATTGCTGAGAGCACCCTAGGACCCGTGCAGAGAACGGACTCACATTGTGCAGTCTGAAACAGGGCATGTTTTGTCTCCACTGCCTCGCTACCCCCTCTTGTAGGATTGACTGCAGCATGGAAGCATCCTGATAGAACGATACAGTGCACTGTGGTGTTGTTACTGTAGTAACTTATTACTAGCACACCCTGTACTACGTTTATTGCTGCAGTTCCCTGTACAAATGTGCCACTGCTTGTCCATTACTAGTGCCTTATACCCCAGACTAATTTACTGCAGCCTCCTGTGGTGTCCTACTGCTGCATTACCAAAACGCTGCTTTACTGCAGCAGCCTGTGTTACCTTATTGCTGTATCTATCCCGGTATTATTGTGTCAGCTTACTGCCACTTTTTATGGCCGCCCTGCTACCATTTTATTACAGTACTCTATGAGATATTAGCGCTGAGTTATACAGAGAGTACATGAATCCGTTTGCTTTAGCCTTGCACTGGCTGCACAGGCTTGTCAAACCTTCCTTGTGCTTGTCCAGGCGCTCTTTTGCCACAACAGCCATGAATGCTCTGGATACCCTTTCATCCAAATCACAGCCATATTTCACACCTGCAGCCCTGTAAGCACGGGAAGCTTTGTAGCTTGCCTGCACAGCATGGACACAGTAAAAGCTTTCTAGCCGGCTCTTCCTTGAAACAATGCCATTTGGAATCTAAGTAGAAAGCTGATTTCCTAACTCATCTCTGGGACGATGAGGTAGTTGGAAGACATGGGATGCTTATAAAGCAGCAGATTACTGCTCGTAACACTTGGCGCAGCACTCGTACGCTGGTGAGTGTACGAGAGTGGCATCACCTGGAGTAAGCAACGTCATTACATCGCAATAGTTCACGGATGCAGTTCGTGTGGAAGTAGTTACACGTTAGTATCATCACGTGTGAAGAGAAAGACACACAAAGAGCAGTTCTGACGTGTTCCCAGAAGGAGGCCTTGTCTACTCTCATGTTTGTTTCAGGGAAATTTAGTCAGGAATGTGGAGCAGAGCTTTATTCTCTCTGGAGCATCTGCAGCTCTGTCCACTCAGCTAGCCATTATCAAGCAGATTAGCTTGCACGTGTGTGCATTTACATGGTGAGCTGCTCACCATCCAGGCCCCCGGATGTACACCCATATGCATACTCTCTGTGCCTGTAACAATTCCCCCCGTGCACTGAACGTATTCCCCGTAGGCAAAACACTCTGGCAGCCAACGTGCCTGTCTTGCAGGAACAGAGCAGGAAAAGCAGAACAGGCCACTTTGCTCACAGGGTAGCAGCACATCTCCAAGCCAAAGTCTGGCACTGCTGCTCCCCGCAAGAACCATAACCAGATTCCATCTGTCCCATGCACCCTCCAGCATCCTCCTGTCCTGCCCATGTTTTCTCCCATGCTGCAGGACACTGAGGTGTACCTCCATAGAGACACCTCAGCCTTCTCCCAGGAGAAGACCTGCCCAGTGTTGGGAACTCACTGCAAAGCACAGACTCCCTAGTAACACTGCCATCCCTGCGCCTTTCCACACAGCAAAGTCTCATGCTTCATGCACACATTCCACTCAGGAATGCTCCGCAGACCAGTCTAGGGGTTCACAGTACTGCCCTGGCAGCAGAGTAGCTTGAGGTGTTAGCAGCTATTGGGTTACAGAGCTTCAGTGATGCGTGGCAATGGCAGGTTAGACACAGATAAAACACTGTCAACAAGGTTTAGCACTTGCATTTTCCTAGGGATGACAGGGAACACGTATGAGTGGACACACAGGTCTGGGAGATGAACACCAGCTATTAACCGAGGGGACTGTTTGGCTGGGTGGACTACAGAGGACAATTGGTTCCTGCAAGCACAGCTAAGTTACTATTTGGAGGGGACCAAATGTCCCCATCAGAGGCAGGACGCCACATGAATGCACAGGCACATCCACCGTGGTTCTGTAGACCTGGAACTTGCTTGTGTGTCTTGTATGTGCAGGCTCAATTTGGTCTGAGTACCTCACACAGCAGTCTCTTTATGGACTAGGCATGTGCTCAGAACAAACACCACACTCAGTATTCTATTTGATATTCATGCAGGTGTAGAGTGCCCTACAGACCTTTGGTAAAATCAGTAATAGGAGGTTTTGGGGTGGCGGTGATGGGGGAAAGAAAAGGTATCAACATGTGAAACGTCGAGCAAAGAGCGAAGGTCCTTTTTGTGATAGGAACACGATGGCCTCGTTTAGTGCATGTAAACCTTAGACATTACAATAGTATCAGCCTCAGATGTGAATACCATTGACAGATAGCTGTCTACTTAGCTAGATGGTTTTTCCTAGGTAGGAACACAGACTTCTACCACCTGCACAAGAAGGCAATTAGCCTTGGCATGAGTGAAGAAGACCAAGAAATATCCATTTTTGTATGTGTTTCAGATCTGAGCTGCTGGCAAAATACAGGAGGTTTTGTGGCACTAAGTCAGTTGAGTCTTGAACATTTCATGTATGTAGGCAACACACTGTCCGTGAATGCAGTCCATTCACCTATCTGCAACGGGCATACACGGAGGTTTTCATTAAAGTCACTTCAGTTCTGTCCTAGCCTAACCACCACACTCCAAATACTTGGAAACAGGCTACTGTGTTGTCTCTTGCAGTTGTATCCATGGGCTGTGGGTCAGATGAGGTGTAGTGGTGCAGTTTGACTTGGAGTGGTGCTTCCCAGCCAAGTCAGTTATCTGAGCACTATACCACAGCTGGGTGGGCTGGGTTCAGAAAGTTACCTGGCACCCAGCATCCTGCTCATTCGCACTCTGCCTCTGTTGGTCCCATCTCCATCAGTTCCCTTCTCACTGTAGGCTGAATTTTGACGTCAGCCCACATCGAGTTGCCTTTCCCTGTGTACACGTGAGCAGATTCTGACCCGCAATTGAAGCTGGAACCCAACTCTTATCTACTTGCAGTAAAGCTTGAACATCTATCATTAAGTATGATAAAAACTTTCAATGAATAGAAACCCAAATGCTACAGAAAGCAACTAACTTTGAAATCGTATGTGGGGGGGGGGGCTGGGGTGTGTGTGCGCACTGCACGCCTACAACGTGACTTTTGGAGCACTAGGCAGTCTGATCACACTTGCACTACACGCACATGCAGTGATTCCACCCACATCAGAGGACTCGCACCAAGATCACAGTCTGACTCAATCAGGCAGATCCTCAGTTGATGAAAACCACTCCCACTCCTGACTTTGCAGCAGAGGATCTGACCATCATCTCTAGACATGCTACACGCTACCAGAAGGACAGTGTGATGAATTGAGAGTGTCCCTTTTTTCTCATTGCTTTAGAGAAGGAGAGGCGTAGGAAAGAAAGTCAAAGTCCATAAATCTGCAGAAGATATGCCTTTGAGATCTTGTGAGAAGGAGAAGCAGCTTCCAGCAGATACTTTATTGGATCTGGATATCCTCAAGGAAGGGAGCACGTGAGATTGAGATTCTATCTATTCCAGCCATGTTTGTGCCAGGGAGAGAAGAGATGATGGAGAAACACCCGACTCTCTCAGAACTTTGTCCTCCAAGTTGCAACTGGGTCCGTTTCCTTAAACAAGATGACGGCAAGCCCTTGCCTCTGTTGCCCTTCTGTGTAGGGTGAAGCATACTCCTCCAAACCCTAGTTAGAAGCAAAGTGCCTGCGCAGAGCTCAGTGTCCTTACGAAGCTGATCAGGGACGAAAGGGTGGATGTAAACTGTGAAGGAGCGCTCCCCTGGCACGTGGCTCTCCCCTTGCTCACGCTCTCTGCCCCCTGTGGCCCCTTGCTCCCTGAAATGCCCCATCCTCCGCAGCAGTCCCAGGTGTCTCTCCCGTGGGGCAGCAGGCTGAAGCCATCAGGAAGACTGCATCAGGCCCGTGAGGCGCTTGCTGGTCAGAGACTTTCCCTGCAGGAAGGGACAGACAGACAGAAGACACACAGAGGTATGAGTGACGGAGTGGCTGGGCTGGCAGTGAGGAGTGGGGGGGCCTTTCCCCTGACCAGAACACACAGGTGCCCACCCCGTCCCTGCTGATGGGGAGGCAGGTGATGGGTTGTAGCGTGCCCCCAGCATTTTGGGTGCCCACGCTTTTACCCCAAACAAGGGTTTTCACAAGGAGAAGCTGTGGCTAGTGATGTCCAGGTGGTTCTCAATCTAGGCTGTGTTCCAGGGCACTGTCTTGTGAAGATGTTTCCTTTCTCCAGTTACTAGAAACTGGTGAAAGCAAAGCCCTGTCCTGTCCTCACTGCTACTAATCCTGCCCAGGGCAAAACCACCAGGACACAGCTCCTGTGCAGACATCTTCCCCAAAGCTGCAAAATCAATGCTTCAGTGAAAGCCTGGATGCTCCTGAAGCAGCACATGAATCGGTATCACCTGCACAGCACCCACCAGAAACAGATCTAGCAGAAAAGTGAGTTCAGAAATACTCTTCTCCCTGTCCTGCCACCACCTTACTTTGACCCCTTCTTGGTCAAAGGAGTGACCCGCTACTGAGTCATTGCCTATCCACTTCTGCCCAGCCCCTCTGACTTCGTTGTGCTCCTCTCCCAGCCACCGCGTAATTAGTTGACCATGGCAGCCTTGCTCACACAATGCCAGTATCCACATGAGCTTTCCTAGTGGGACTGTGGATCAGAGAGAAAGTCACCTGCATGTCTGAATTCCTTCTCTGGCTTAGCCCATGCAGCTCCTGCTTTCTGGAGCAAGGGAGGACCTACAGCCAGTCTTTCTCATTTGCAGTATCACCCACAGGGGATGCTGATGGCTTTGTAATTTCTGATGTAACAGTCAAAACAATAGTCTGAGGTGTTGAACCAGTTGCTGTGTCTTTGGTGGGCTTTTCTCCTGAAAGATGGTGGTTTTCTTAAATTAACAAAGAAAAGTCTTGACTGAAATAAACATCCAGGGAATACCACCAAGCTGTGGAATACCCAGCAGCTGTTAAACAGCCTCCTCTACACTACTGCATTTAGCCAATATTTCCTTTGAAATAGAAAGTCTTACTAGTTGCTGTCTGGAGGAGCCATGAAAAGAACAAGAGAATCACAGTATCACAGTAATGGTAAGGTTGGAAAAGACCTTAAAGATCATTCAGTCCAACCTAAACCCAAACACAGATTCCAGAGTATAAATGAGAATGTGCAAAATGTAAGAACATAGCAATGTAAAATTTAGCCGGTCGTTTGAAATAAGCCTCGTTTAACCAGTTCACATTCTAAGACCACCACTATCACCTCTGCCCCCCACCCCCTTTCCCATTCTGATTTTGAATCTCTTCCCTTTTAGGGCTGGGAGGATGAAACAGTTCCCTCCGGGAGCCTCATTTCCTTACCCAGAGGTATAACATTTACAAATAATTTGCTTGGCACATGGCCCAGTCTGATGTCATCTGGACTGACCTATCCAGGCTCCTCCATCTCTTCAACAGAGCTTGCACCCAGGATGTGGCTCAGGAAGGACCAGCTCCCTCCTGGAGCCCTGTGGACAGGACAGCGCCACTGGTCTGTAAGGAACCACATGCTGCCCTCCACTACAGATAAATACAATTCTTTATTATTGTTATTATTTTAAATCCCAGACTGGCTCAGGTTGGAAGGGACTTTAGAGATTATCTGTTCTAACCCCCTGCCGTGGGCAGCGACACCTCTCAGCTAGATCTGGTTACTCAGGGACTCATCCAACCTGGCCCTGAACACCTCCAGGGAGGGAGCAGCCACAGCCTCTCCAGGCAATCGATTCCAGAGTCTCTCCACTCTTGTACTGAAGAACTTCTTCCTAAGATCTAGTCTAACCCTACCCTCATTCAGTCTCAAACCATTTCCCCTTGTCTTGTTGCTAGATCCCCTTGTAGAAAGTCCATCTCCAGCCTTCCTGTAGGTTCCCTTCAGGTACTGGAAGGCAGCAACAAGGTCACACTGGAGACTTATCTGGGCAGAACAACCCCAGCTCCCTCAGCCTGTCCTCATACCAAAGGTGCTCCGGGCCTTTGATCATCTTTGTGGCCTCCTCTGGACTAAAATACAATTCCAGGAAGCTCCGTCCATGCTACCCTGGGAAGCTGCCAAGTCTTCTGCAGGGCTTGTGGGGGCTGCAATTATGGCTGGTGTTCTGGTACTGTTAAGGAACACCAGACAAAGAATGCTAAGGAATTGTCAGTTCCTCAATATCTTTTATAGGAAGAAGAAAATAAAGATGTGGATGTTAGTTCTGGCAAAATAATATGGTTTAGAATAATAAAATAATAATGTAATAGTAATTAATAACAATAAACCTAGTAACATTGGTTTAAGAAAGAGCGTTAACTTCCAGTGTCAAAGTACGCATGTTCAAAGCGGGAATGGGGAACGTCAGTGCTGGGCTGAGCTGAGGGACGTAAGCAGCTGACGGAAAGGTTGTACTGGAGAAGATGGTGGATTGGAAATGGAACCGTGGGGGCGGTTTGGCACAGAGCAAAACTCTGCTGATGAGTTTCCCAGTGGCAATTGCTTCCCATCACAGGCAAAGGATTGCAGGCAAAGGTGGTGTGGGCTCCATCTGCAGCTTCCCCATCTCAAGGGAAAGGTGTTAGCTTGGAGAACCCAGATCAGATTGCTGGCCCTGCAGCAAACATCCCGCATGCAAGCTGGGATGGGTCCCCAGCCCAGCTGTCCTGGAAGATAACTGAGTGAGGGAGGTGTGAGAAGCCCAACAGCTTCACATACGGGGACGTGCAAACAGATGGGTATGAGAAGTTCTGCTGTAAGATGGCAATTCAGCTGTTGGGTCCACTCCTGTGCTAAGACAGATGGAGAAAGGATCCCTTGAATCACAGCAAGGGATTAATGCCATGAAAATTTTGGCTCCAAGCCGGAGAGCTGGGGTTGAAGTGCAATGTTCAGCTCTGATACTGGATTGGCCCCAACTACAGTAGTAGATTTGTTTGAACCCAACGCAGAGCCAAGAGTCAGCCTCGCAGAAGGGATCCCAGCGATATGAGGAGGTGAATGGGCTGCAGGTGCTGGTATCATGTCACATCTTAGACATCCTCACCGAAATAAAACCAAAGATCATGAACAAACTGCATATCCTCAGGAAAACTGCTGATTGCTGTCACCAAAATGAAAAAGGGACCAACATGTTGTGTCACGGGTGGAAATGCTGGATGGGATCCATTTGCTGAGGTAAATCGACATGACTGCAGTTGCTTTCACAGAACTGATGCTGAATATACAGTAGTGGAGGGGCTCACTCCCAGTTCAGCAGTGCTCTCGCAAGGACCCCCAGCTTGTCCATCCAAAGCCTGTGGCAGTTTGAAGATTACCAGAATTTTCAGATGCATAGGTTTGTGATTTCATGAAGAAAATGTTACGTTGCTTTAAGAGGACCCCTCCCCCAGTGACCTGTCCTATAGAATTGTACCTGCCCTCGAGGGATGGGCTAGGTGAGAAGATAAAAGGGGCAAGCTATCTTAGCCCTGCCTCTTTTTTTACTGAGGGGTCCTGGCCCTGCATGGGGCTGCTGCCCCGTGCTCACTCCCCCCCACACCTCCATGGTGGTGCGTGGGGAAGGACGGGCCTGCTGTGGCCCAGCCCGGTCCAGCCTAGACACCAGACCTGCTCTGCTGTGGGGAGGGATGCGGCGGCCCCGCACGGCCTGGACCCTGGCTTGGCAGTGGCGGCGCCGGCTCCTACCCAGCCTGGTCCAGTCCAGAGCTGGCACCACAGACTGGAGAAGCAAGACACTTGTGCGGATCTCCCATCCCCACCCCCAACCACGGAGCAGCCATTCAGCGACCCCTGGTGAGCTGAAGGGATTCTTTCCTTTCCCCCTGGAGCTGAGACAGCTGGAGGAGAGAAGAGGGGAAGGTCATGGAACCCTCTCGGCCATGTTTGCAGAGTATGGGGGGGCCCCTGCTGATGCGGCCATGCGGTTGGTCTCCATCTTGGGTTCCACACGTGGCTGGGGCAATGTGCCCGCCACCTTAGAGAGCAGTGATCAGCAGGAAGAGAGACTCTTTGTGATTTCTGCCATGGAGGAAAACTGGGGATGCCCAAGTATAGCGGAGAATTCCTTCGTTCTTTGCTGAAGAAAGCAGGACTTGAGAATCCTTAAACCTTGGGCATGGAAGCCAGAGTGTGGGCTCTTTGTTTGAAAGCATGTCTCCTGCACCAAGGGATGCAGTTCAGGTGCTGAGGAGTCAGGCCTGCCCCGTCAGCATTGAGCTGGAGAAGCTACACTAAAGAACTGAAGTTCTGGCCAGCCAAAGGTGCTGCTGTTTGCAGGCAGGGGTGACACATGAGTAACAAAGAGGGTGGTAGTACTAGTCTCTACTCGACTGACATGCTCTTTTCCCAGGTCTCTAATGTGGAAAAAACCCAAGGACCGATACGACAGTGATCTCCCGTTGTACTTTTCTCAGAACATGTGATGGCATTTGTGACGCAGTTCCTAGTTTGTGTGCACTGACTTGCTTAACCTTTTCTTCTTTTGTGTATACAGTTATGGAGTTAACAACCCCTTTTCCATTTTCCCTGAGCTATCCATTGTCTGGCAAATTCCATCTGAGATCTCATTGAGACCTAACTGCTTTGTTCTGTTTTCCTTTATTTTTTTGTGGGTCTTGAACCCACTACAAAATTGCTGCCGAAAACCCGGGAGCAAAGCAGTGTCTCAGTTTTAACCTGCTTCAAAGCCATTCACCTTTCCCCCAGAAAAAAATCAATGGCCTAACAGTCGAGGATTGAGTGAGTGTACCCCAGCACCACTATGATGTTATGCAAGGGTGGCCTCTGCCTATCTCAGGACAGCAGCGGTGAGACACACTCCTGTACTTCAGGTGATCCTGCAACCCTGCCTGAGGCTTGCATGGTGTGAGCACCCCAGTCAGCGAGGTGAAAGGCTGCTCTGAGAAGCTAGAAGTGGCTAAGTCAGTTTGTACTTCGTTGCAACACACGCCAGAAAGGCTCAGGTTCAAGAAGTCATGTTGGGTCTCACCCACCACTTAGCCAAGATTCCCCTCAAGATCTTTGACAGGTGAAGAAGTTTCAGATTATTACATGAAACTTTTAAGAAGATTCCATCAAAAAAAATTCTTTTTTTCCTTCCACACATCTTTGTTTAGCACGAAGCCAATGGCTGCTCCCACATTTCTACCTCTCCTTTCCCCAGTTAAAGAAATTGTCAACACCTTCTACTTTGTTTCCAGGAGAACTGCTCTGGCAGGGGACTTGGAAAGCAGAAGACTTCAACGACAGCACCCAATGGTGCTTCTCTCCCTCTGTCACAGGCACATGCTGAATGACTTCAGGCACAGTGCGTACAAGGAGTGAGCTTTTTACACGGGGTCTGAAACTTACGAAGAAATCCCAGTTGCATAATATTTGTCATTCCTAATTAGGGTTCCGACAATTAAAAACCCAGACTGTTGTCGCTCAAACAGCACAGCACAAGCAGCAGGGCATATGTTGTAGGGCATATGTCGTGTGTCTTGTTGGATGCAGGAAGGCTTACTTTTCTCTCATTCCCTGCAAGCAGCTGAGCTGTAACACAGCTTTAAGGCAGGGACCATGTGTAGATTCATCACATCTTGCTAACAGCCATGTCTGGTGCTCTCTGTGCAGCTGAATGAGTCATTTTTTCTACCCCTGAACACTGGCACAAAGTGACTCTCAGCTTTTAAAGACAGTATAAAATCTGGAGTAAACTAAGGAAAATGTCAGTGAATTCTTAATAAACCTTATTATTATTATTAACCCCCTCACAGAATTTAACGTCCGAGTACACGGTCCATCCTGCTGCTTGGCAAAGCACCAGAGCTCAGCATTTGCAGACCATCACTGAGGTCCAGCGAGGTGAAGATTAACCTGTGGGTCTTGGGAGACACACTCAGCGTCTTTGATGGCTGAGCCTTTGCCGAGCAGCTATTAAACTAAAGTGTAAATTGCAATTAGCATTTATTATAATGAGGCAGAATTCAGCAAGCTAACGTAGGCAAGAGGCCAAGTAAGGATAACAAAATAATGTCTGAGGTTTGACACAAAGAGGAGACAGCACTCCTTTTAAACATCCTGCATGAGCCACTTGAGTTTCCACCATGCCTTTACCTACCAAACCCAGCACTTTGCACAATTAGGACAAAAGGCAAATGCTGTGAATTCTCCTTACAGCAGCAAAAAATCAAACAGAAAGCTTTGTTTTCTCCAGAATGTGTACTTTCACCCAGTGTTAACTCTGCCCAGCAGTTGGTGTCTCCGGCACGAAATGCTACCAGCAGCACTCCCATGCAATGCCATCAACAAACAACCCATATGTTTGTGCTGGAGGGTCTCTGGTGCTGCCGCAACAGCAGAGAGGAAGAATGTGGTGAGTTTCTCATATGGCAGAACAGGCTCACTCCACATTGGGCCATATCAACACCCGGCAAAATGCCTTCATGCTGACTGTTCACCTCCACACTGTCCATCAAACAGCTCAGGACTTTGTTCTAGCTCATTGCATTACTTGCTTTGCACTCCTCTCTGGTGGTCAAGGATGTCCATTTCCCAGCCTGTTGCTCAATCTGCTCCATCCATAAGTGTCACCTTGCTACAGCAGAAGGTATGTCCTGGGGACATTGTCCTACCCCTCTGTTAGACTCACAGCAGAAGAATCATAGAATGTGTTGGTTTGGAAGGGACCTCCAATGGTCATCTAGTCCAAACCCCCTGCAGTGAGCAGAGACATTCTCAACTAAGATCAGGTTACCCAGAGCCTTGTCCAGCCTCACCTTGAATATCTCCAAGGATGGGGCCTCAATTACCTGCGTGCACAACCTCTTCCAGTGTTACAGTATCACAGTATTACCAAGGTCGGAAGAGACCTCATAGATCCTCAAGTCCTACCTGTTACCACAGAGCTCAAGGCTAGACCATGTCACCAAGTGCCACGTCCAATCCTGCCTTGAACAGCTCCAGAGTTGGTGACTCCACCACCCTCCTGCTAAAGAACTTCCTAACATCCAATTTAAATCTCCCCTTCTCTAACTTGAAGTCACTGCCCCTCATAGGATCATAGGATGTTAGGGGTTGGAAGGGACCCAAGAGATCATCCTACAGGCCTTCATAAACAGTCCCTCTCCAGCCTTCTTGGAGGCCCTCTTCAGGTACTAGAAGGTCACTATGAGGTCCCCCAGAGCCTTCTCTTCTCCAGGCTGAAGAACCCCAGTTCTCTCAGCCTGGCTGGAGTGCATTTGCGTCTCCATCAGAGATGAGCAGACCGAGTTCCACCAGCCTGAAGCTGAGATTTTTCACGCAATGACAGCACTGCCCCGTATTTCCCACATTTTGGTTGATGCAGTACAAGAAATTTGGCAGTGGACAGATGCCACCAGAATTCTGAAGAAAGAGATTTTGAGGGCTGGCACTCTTTGGTTTTCAATGTTAAATTACACTGCACATCTTAGGGAAACATTGTGTCATTAAAAACATGTTCTTTTTATTAGACTTCATTAAAAGTCACATTGCAAACAGAAAGTATCATACCTAAATGACATGAGAGTTAAAGACATAAACAATAAAGGAAAATAACTGAATTTAACAAAATACAGACACATAAACTATGAACACATATAACAAGAATTAGCACCAAAAAAGTGCTAAAGACTGAAAACAAAACTGCAAAGTAGCTGTAGACAGTAAGTAAGGGAGCAGTTGCTCCCAGGGTGCAGGGTGCTCAGCCATTCTCACCAGGCAGGTCTCACAATCTGTACCCAAATGCATGCTGAATGGTTCCCCCTCCCCTTGTAAGGCTCAAATGAAAAGCTACCTGAGCTTCTCATCATTCCTGCCAGTCACACTGAAGCTGAGCAACTGAGAGCAGTTAAACACTGCAGCAGGTTACCCAAAGAACTAGTCGAGGACCAATTCCTGGAGACATTCAAGGTCAAGTGAACGGGGGTCTGAGCAACCTGACTATATGACCTCTGAAAGTCTGCTACATGTCACATCACATATCTTCTCTGTGTCTGATGTCTTCTACTATGCTGACTTTAAAATAAATTTCCAAGAATCCTAGTCTCAATACACACTCAGATTTCCTCTAGAACTTAACAGGGAGGCTCCTTTCCCCACTCTGACATTCTTTAGAGACAGTACCAATGAAAGACGCAGCACAGGCTGCAGCTTATGTGCAAGCATTGGCTGTATATGGGCACATCACACCTCCACGTCCACTGTGCTGGACAGCCACAGGTGGAGGAAGAAGGCAGGGAAACCACAGGAAAAGGGATTTCCCACAGACTCCAACAGGCAGTCAAAAAAAGTGTGGCATTTGCATCTTCACCTCTGCCCCAGTTTGTGCCCAGTTTGTGCAACACTCTCTGGTTCAGGATGTTGGTTTTGCCTGGAGCTGCCAGTCCTGCCATTGCTTGGGCTGAGTTTCACAAGCCACTCTGGCCAGCAAACACCTCTTGCTTCTCCCAGGCTGTGCAACTGTTCTCTCCATCCTCAGGTAGTAGCAGAGACACACAAGAGCTTCTTCACGTTCTTCACGTTTTTCAGCCCAGGAACATGACAACTAACAGTGTGCCACATGAGCCACTTCAGACAGAAGCTGCAAAAATTCTGAATCCATACTGTGTCACTGCTCTGGCCATTCTTTTGGCCTTTAAAACACAAAGATTAAGAAACCTGACTCTCCAAAAGCTGCACGTGTGTGTTCTTAAAGAAATGTCAGATGGGAATAAAATGCAGTGATCTGCTCAGCAATGGGTCACCACCTCTGTATTGAGTCAGAAACTTTGACTTCAGTTTTCTTACAGGAGAATTTCCCTCTCTGTAACACAGGACATTGTAGGAAAGTTTAAGTTCGGACCTGAGTATCTTGGGCTCATCTAAGTTACCTGGTACCCATAACTTTAATCCCTGTTACTGTGGGAGTGACCACTGCTGCTTTTAAAGATAACTCTCCAGATGCAAGACGCAACAAAGGAACGTCTCCTGTTTGCCCCTGTATGAAAAGGCTACCAGCACAAGTTAGGCAGAGACTGGAGATATTCAAGACCCGACTGGACAGGTTCCTGTGTGACTTGGTTTAGGAGATCCTGCTGTTGCAGGCGGATTGGACTAGATGATCTTTCGAGGTCCCTTCCAGTACTTAATGATTCTATGATTCTATGATTCCTTTGTGAGACAAACTAAGTGCCGGCTTCCTTAAGTTTACTCATCCAAATGTACTTCCCTTCTACCCTTGGCCCTGAAAGATCATCTTGGCTTACAAGAACTTCTGCCTATCTGATTGTTAAATCACCTCTAAAGCAGATGGGAAACTACAGTGGTTTAAACAGCTAGGCTGAGCCTGTATGGCTAAAAATAGTGCCATGGGCTCCTTTTAATTAGTGAGATGATCAAATATGACAGAAGACAGAGATGTAGATATATAGATTCATGTGTATGTGTGTCTTTAAAATGAAGTTATTACCTCAGTACTGGGTATTATTTATAACATATATGATACATGATGTCTGATTTTTATGATGCCATTTATCTTCACTTGGGAGAGAAGACAGGCTAACTCTGCTCTCATAGCGTCAATCCTCGCTGTATTCAGAAGTAAGACTGTAGTAAGATAAACCTAGCACTATGCACACTGCCATTGTTTTCTAAATGAGCTGGGTCAGTAAGTGCTGCGATGCAACAGACTGCCAGATCTGTGGCTCCCTAGGCCCCCGAGGACAGCATGGAATGCCCAGTCTAGCTTTGTACCTGTGATTTCACGGCACGAGAGCCCAGCACAGGGACAAAGTGAGACCTGGAGGTAAAAGATGAACCACCATGACAGGGAAAATTTTGGCCAAATCTTGCTGTCTGTGTCCTGCTTAATGCAAACTAGATAGAACCTGAGCGCCAGAAAAAGGTGGTGCAAAAAGTCAGAATCACAGAATGTTATGGGTTGGAAGAGACCTCAGAAGATCATCTATGTCCAACACCCCCTGCCAGAGCAGGGTAAGCCTACAGCACTCATTGTACACAGGCGGTCTCCCATCCAAGTACAAATGGGGTGCAATCCTGTTGAGCTTCTGAGACAAGATGGGGCTTTTTTTCCACAGTGGCATGGCCATAGACCACAGAATGTACTGGGTTGGAAGATGACCTCCAGAGGTCATCTAGTCCAACTCCTCTACAACAAGCAGGGACATCTCTAACCAGAACGGATTGCTCAGAGCCTTATTCAGCCTGGCCTTGAGTGTCTCCAGGGATGACACCTCCAACATCTCTTTGGACAAACTGTTCCAAGGATCCACCACCCTCAGATTAGAGAACTTTTTCTTGACGTCCAACCTAAATCTACCCCTTTCTAGCTTAATGACCCTTTGTCTACCATTCCATGCTCTTGATGCATTCATTAGTCATAAGCCACTTTCTCCTAGTCAAAAGTGACAAACCAAGGAAGATGAGACAGTATATCTCTTAGAATCATAGAACATTAGGGATTGGAATGGACCTTGAAACATCATCTAGTCCAATCCCTCTGACAGAGCAGTATCATTTAGATCAAGCTGAACAGGAACATATCAAGAAATTCAAGAGTAGTATAAAAAAATGTTTTAAACCCTGTTCTTTCTTATTCACCACTGATCTCCTTGAAAGTGGCCTCTGGCTAGCAGGGCTCCATGGTGTCTTTCCTTTAGGATGCCAAGTAGTCTGGAGTTAACCTCTGTCTCCTGGATTGTGACTCAGATAAGCACAAGTGCTATGAGTAGGAGGACTTCCACTCGTTCCAAGTTTACACTCCCAAAGCCAAGCTCCAGCTGTCCACCCTGTGCGGGACAGTGATTCAGGAGCACTGAACGATTCTTCTGGGGAGGGGTTTAATGCAAGTCCGAGACAAAAAGCCTGTGACACTGTTTGCTGTTTGCCAACAAAGCATTGCTGTTTCTTTGCTGAAATGTATTTTTTCCTTCCACTTTCAAACAAGACACAGTGAGATCCAAGCAACTGGGACTGGCAAACACAGACACAGATTTTAGAATCAGAGAACCATTAGGGTTGGAGGAGACTTCTAAGATCATCGAGTCCAACTGTCATGCCAACCCCACCCGGCCCGCTAAACTCTGTTCCCTAGGGCCACATCTACACGTTTTTTGAACCCCTCCAGGGAAGGAGACTCCAGCCCCTCCCTGGGCAGCCTTTTCCAATCCCTGACCACTCTGTCAGTAAATAAATGTTTCCTGATGTCTAACCTAAACTTCCCCGGCACAACTTGAGGCTGTTTCCTGTAATTTTTTTCACTAAAGGCTCACTGTCTAAAGAGTTGAGCACGTCTGGCATTCTGGCCACGAAGAGGACTTCTCTGTTATGGAAGGCACCCTTGTGAACACATGAGCAAGAAAGGGGTGAAGCCTCTCTGCCTTCAGATTTCTGCTCTAGCTCCATGTCACCAACACTGTTAGTGGAACCGAGTTCTTCAAATTTGAATGTAGTGATACAAAAGGAACCATAAGATCACAGAATTATTTGGATTGGAAGTGACCTTAAAGATCACCTAGTTACAAACCTCAAAACCCAGGCCATTCAAGCCACATTCAACCTGACTTTGAAAGTCTTCAGGGATTAGGCATCCACAGCCTCTCTGGGCAACCTATTTCAGCATCTCGCCACCTGCACAGTGAAGAATTTCTCCCTTATATCTAATTTAAATCTACCTTCTTTCATTTTATCACCCCATGGCCTTGTAAAAAGCCCCTCTCGACAGATTTCTTGTTGGCCCCCTTTAACTATAGCAAGGCTGCTATAAAGTCTCCTAGGCATCTTCCTTTCTCCAGGTGGAACAACCCCAGCTCTCAGCCTGTCTTCGCAGGAGTAGTGTTCCAACAGGTCAATGTCCCTCTTACATTACATTATACATGTTTTTTAATACATCTATATAGTATTACATAGATATATCAAAATACTATAATATGTATCATTTTATATACATATATATATATATGAATGATACAATTAGATATAAGTTTTCCCTGTGCTGCTTATTAGAGCAGGAAGGTTCTAGCAATGTAGAGCATCTGCCAAAGCACCCAGCACTGTGAGCACCATGTGCTGCTATGGCAAGTTCAAGCCCCCACTGACCTCAATTGCCCAGAATATTTGGTCACCTGTCACAGCCAAAACTGAAGATTTTCCAGTGGTCCCTCCTGACTACCCCTTCAGAAAACACAATTTTCCTAATGTTTTCCAGCCTAACCCGCCCCTGGTGCAGCTTGAGGCCCTTCCCTCTTGTTCTGTCCCTAAGGACCTGGGAGAAGAGACCAGCACTCACCTTCCTACAATGTCCCTTCAGGTAGTTGTAGAGGGCAAGTCTCCCCTCAGCCTTCTCTTCCTCAGGCTAAACAGCTCCAGCTCCCTCAGCCTCTCCTCATCACACCTGTTGTTTAGGCCCTTCACCAGCTTCATTGCTCTTCCCTGCCCTTGCTCCAGCCCCTCAATGTCCTTCTTGTTTCAGGTTTTTCTAGCCCTGGTTGTTTCAGATGTTCCTCTTACAGTCATCACTGGAAATGTGATCTCATATTAATCTGCAGAGTAGGCTTAGGGCTACCATCTGAAGGGAGCCTAACACTGAGGCTCTGTTCCAGCCCAATCTTAAGCATATGCTTAACTCCAGGATGTCCGTGCAGGGTCAGCTTGAAGATGTGGTCCTGTAATGAACAGTCACTAAAGCGTAGTGGAAGCTCTGGAAATGAGGGCTACTCTATTGCTCCACTCCTACGCAGCCAGGGAGCTGCAGTGCATTTTGGAGCGCTAGAGCATGCAGAATTAACTCTGCCTTAATTTAGTCCCCGAAGTACACCATAAAGTTACTGCTTTGGCAGTGCAGTAGCTCTGAGGACATTAGGGCATGCCAACATAGTGACTGTCTTCTCATCTGACTGTAGTGACAAACTACCCCACTACAAAGTATAAAAAATTCAGACCCTTCCTCGTTGCAGGAGCTATCAGAGGATGCTATTTTGTACCTCGATTAAGAAAAACGAAAGAAAACGTTTCCAGGGTGATAGCCAGTAAGACAAAAACAAGCTAAAGTGCCAACCAATCTACACTGATTTTCTTTACAGGTACTTACATTATAATTCTATCATCCCAAACAGAGGTTGTCCAGTCACTCTTCAAATTAAATGCCAGACCAAAATCTATCCTTGGCTGTATTATTATAAACCCAGCCGGCCTAGTAAAGTGAGAGTTACTCTTCCCTCTATTTGGCAAATCTGGGAGTAGAATTTACCACTTGGTGTAAATATTTCTGCATAGTTTGTTTAAAAAAAGAATCTTGCTTATTCTTCTTTCTGGCAGACTCTTAGAAAGTAGTAAATATGCAGATGGGCACACTGATGTATTTTGCATCAACATGTTTTGAATGTGTGCGTACGCATTAGCTATATAAATATATTCCCCAGGAAGCCTGCCAGTGGATGCACTACAGAGCTCTGCATGTTGCATTCACGTTTGCTTGTGCAGCAGCATGGTGCCATCAGAAAGCACCCCTCCAGGCTTATTTGCTCTCTGACAGTCCACGTTTACCTGCGCAGTTTCCCCTTTTCTGTCTGTCTGTACAAATGTTTTCTGTTTGTATGCCGCAGAATCTTAGGCTCATTCAGGATGGAAAAGACTTCTGAGATCATCAAGTCCAACCAATAACCCTAGTCTACGAAGGTCGCTCTAAACCTTGTCTCTACACACCACATCTAAATGGGCCTTAAACTCATCCAGGAATGGGGATGCAACTCTTTCCCTGGGCAGCCTGTTCCCAGGCCTGACTACCCTTTCAGTGGAAAAAAATTTCCTAATCACAGCGTCACAAAACATTAGGGACTGGAAGGGACGTCGAACGATCATCCAGTCCAAGGCTGCTGCCACAGCAGGACTACCGGTTACACAGGAAGGTGTCCAGGTAGTCTTTAAACATCTCCAGAGAAAGAGACTCTGCAAACTTGGGCAGCCCCTTCCAGTGCTCTGTCACCCTCACTGTGAGTAAGTTCCTTCTCATATTTATGTGTAACCTCCTGTGTTCCAGCTTACACCTGTTGGTGTCATTGGTTGCCGCTCAGCAGAGCCTGGCTCCATCCTCCTGACACCCACCCTTTATATATTCATAAACATTAATGAGGTCACCCTTCAGTCTCCTTTTTTCCAAGCTAAAGAGACCCAGCTCCCTCAGCCTCTCCTCATAAGGCAGGTGTTCCACTCCCTTCATCACCTTCATTGCTCTGTGCTGGACTCTCTCCTGCAGTTCTGTGCTCTTCTGGAACTGAGTGGCCCAGAACTGGACACCATATTTGGGATGCGGTGTCAGCAGGGCAGAGCCGAGAAGGAGAAGAACCTCTCTTGATCTTCTAACCACTCCCCTTCTGATCCACCCCAGGATGCCATTGGCCTTCTTGGCCACAAGGGCACATTGATGGCTCATGGTCATCATGCTGTCCACCAGAATGCCCAGCCCCCTTTCTCCTACACTGCTCTCCAACAGGTCAGTCCACAGCCTATACTTGTAACTGGGGTTGTTCTTGCCCAGATGCAACACTCTACACTTACTCTTGTTATACTTCTTCAAATTCCTCCCTGCTCAGCTCTCCAGGTCCCACTGAAAGGCAGCACAGTCTGCTGGAGTGTCGGCCACTCCTCCCAGCTTTGCGTCATCAGCAAACTTGCTGACAGTGCACTCTTATCCCTCATCCAAATCACAGTGTCACAGTATCACAGTAATGATAAGGTTGGAAAAGACCTTAAAGATCATCCAGTCCAACCTAAATCCAAATAAAACCAGCAATCCTAACATCTAACATCTAGATCATGCCACTCAGCACCTCATCCAGACTAACCTTGAACACCTCCAGGGACGGCAACTCAACCACCTCTGTGGGCAGCCCATTCCAAAACCAGATCACTCTTCAGTGAAAAATCTTTTCCTAGTGTCAAGTCTAAACCTCCCCTGATGGAGCTTAAGACTAT
>VXBP01003129.1:3717-21942 GCA_013400115.1 Rhinopomastus cyanomelas
AAGCTGTGTGGTGAATCCTCTTAGCATGGAAGATGGCAAGGTGAGTGCTTCATTCCACACCCAGAATCAAATGAGACAGGAACCTGTAGGAGACCACTCACGTAATTACTCTTTTTTTAATCAAAAATAAGTGTAATCTGTACCAGTCTGAGCACATAATGTCACAACACAAATAAAACCCTGCTTTGTGCAGGGGTCAGGGCTGTGGAGCTGCTAAATGGCACCAGAGGGGGCTTGGCCTTGGGCTGGAGTCCTGGCAGAACAGGCAGCATCTCCCACCCTGAGGGCTGTTCTTCGTTTTGACCATTAACTTGGGCTGATTTACAATCTGATCACAATAAAACTCGAGCAGACCTTGACTGTTGGCTCTGATGCTGCATTGTCTTGCTTTGCTTTTTTTCCACAGGGCAGTGCAACAGTGTCTTCCCTCCCCAGTTCGGCATGCTGCAAGTCATCCATGGCAACGGCACGGCTCTGGGGACGGTGATAACATTCCAGTGCTCTGCTGAGCACCAGCTGGAGGGACCGGGCTTCATCACATGTGTTTGGAAAGGCAACAGTACCCAGTGGACAGGCGAAGTGCCCTCCTGCAAGCGTAAGGCTCTTTCCAAGGCATTCCCTGTGCCTTTGGGCTGCACTGTGTTTACATCCCCCACAATTTTCATTCTAGGTGTCTGTGCGAGAGAAAAAAACCAATATCGTTTCCTTCAGAGTTGTCCTCATTGACTGCAATTAAGTTCCATATGTGTCCTGATGCCATTTGCTATCCAATACAGAAAAGACTCAGTGGGATTTGTGCGGGATCCCCTGTCCCTGACTCTGGTAGCATTGCAGCTCTGTAGCTACAAGCCATACGCTCCTTTAGAAAGTGCACAGATATGACCAACAGCTGTGCAAGTGTGTCTGAAAACTATCGAATCTCTTGGCATTCTGCTCTGAAGGTGTTTTTTTGCCATGAAAGAAATCCAGAGATATTTTCTGAGCAGTTTGAGTTTGTTTCCCATGGGCAGCTGCATTTGAAAGTCACCTGGCTGACAAAGTGTGCTGGAATGGCCACAGCATTAACTGCCTTACACACTTGTTTGGTGTGGGTCCAGGTAAAACACAGTACATCTCAGCTTTGACAGTCTCAGTCTAGTTGTAAGTCACCAGTAAATGAACAACTCGTTAACACACTGAATTGCTTTCTAGAAAACTCAGCTCTTCTCTCTCATTTGAGGGATCCCATCACAGAAAAAAGAATATTAATTCTTCCCTCCAGAAGCTGCAGAAGCGTAATTCTTTGCATAGGGCTCAGCTGACCCACTCTTGATGGCAGCCATCACGGTGTTGGAAGGACTAGATGAGTTTGGAAGCCAGATGTGCTCAGTGTCCCAGAGCCTGGCTAGGGTGCCACACCACATTTCCACTCCTCCTTTTGTCTGGAGATATCTCCCTCAGCATCTGCTCACTGTGAACACCCAGCCCTGCCGATGCTGTCCCTTATTCCATCCCGCATCCTTCCCCCAACAGAGGAAGACCTGCCAGACAGGCAGGCTACAGGGCTTTCTTAAACCATTGGCCCTATCAGTGTTTGGGTTTGCAGCTCCAGCTCTCATTCACACTTGTTTCTAAGAGCCTGTGAGCTCATCTGCATTTGTTATGCTGACTATGTGCTTTTCCCGTAAGCACAGCAATAAAGGCACTGTGTTTAGTTAACTGCGGTGGTGAAATACCTGTGAGCAATCCAGGAGCAGCTGATAATCAAGAGATTTTTCAATAGCTCAGCCTCAGGCTTGTATAGGTCTAGGCTGAAGCAAACATGCTAATGTGGATGCTAATGCTCTCTGAGCTGTCATTAGCAGAAGGGCAAAGCAGGTAGGTTTCCGCATGGCTGGATGAAAATGTGGAGGAAAAACGTATGGTTTGGTGTTAGTCATGTTTCTGTTTGCTTTGCTGCAGCCATATCCAAGTACGAGACTTTTGGATTTAAGGTCGCGGTGGTTGCCTCCATTGTGAGCTGTGCCGTAATCCTGCTGATGTCCATGGCTTTTGTAACGTGTTGTCTTATCAAGTGTGTGAAGAAGAGTGAAAGGAGGAGGACTCAAAGGTATGTCAAGAAAAGAGTTCTAAAAACCAGTGTGAAACTCTACATCACATGGAGCCCACTGCTGTGATAGCAGAGAGCTTCAAAGGGCTGGATGCTCACAATATTGTAATGATGTTAATTACTCTAAATCCTTCATTCATAGGTCAGGCTTTGGGTGTAGAAAGACTTGGAATTCAACAGTGTTTAGGCACCTAAAGTCCGCTAATTTGAGACTACTTTGGGAGCTCTGGATTTACCCAGGATTACACAGAAGCTCAACATACAAGTCTCATTGGCTGGCCCAGTCTTTCCTTTAATTATTTAATATTTGCTGCATTTTCTCTTCTCTCGCACTTTCTTTCTTCTTTCGCCTTCTTGAACACTGCTGGGAGAATTAATCCACCCATGCTGAAGCCCTCAAAGACATCACTGTCTGCAAAGCCTGTTTAAAGCCATCACAATGCCATGCTGGAAGGACACGTCAGCAAAAAGGTTTTAAACAAGCCTGGGAAGAAAAAATATTTACCAACCCAGCCCGTCTGAAAAACTCAGAGTGCAAGGTGGCTGCATGGCCACATCTGGTGGCTGCTGTTCTTCACGATAACATCATCCATAGTCACCCGCTACAGAAGATTTTTCTGTCATTTCAGTTTCTGACTGCAATCAGAGTAGATTTTCTGTTTCCCTTGAAAGGATTTTGTGAGGCAAAAAAGGAACATCTTTGATGTCACTCATCATACCAGGTTTTCATTGACAGCGTGGAATAATTTTTGAAATGGAAAGCTTGACAATTTTTGAATGGCAAATTTTATTTTTGAGAAGACTACTCATGTGACAGCCCTTGTTTTTCATTTATTTTAAATGAAGTTTTGTCAAAATTAGCTGCTCACATGACTTCGATGATTTGATGTGTTTCTCTTACCAAAGAAAAGCCCTTCACGGCAGACGTTCTGAACTGGTTCTGTCATCGGGGCATAAAATGAAGCCCTATGCTGGGAACTTCTTGGTTCTCTGTTGCTCTCTGTCCTCCCTCCTCTGCCTCCTGAAGGAGCTGCTCCAACCTGTCCCATCCATGACTAAGTCTCACTCCTGGGGGGAGGAACTGGGGGCACTGTGTGTCTTTTGGTGAAGCAGTTGGAAACCTCAAATTGACTTTTGGATGCACAAAGCGTAAATCTGAAGAGAATCTGCATGATTGGTAACTAAATAAAAAATGAAGATACTTGGTAGTTTAGTGTATTTCAGATCATCTCTGAAAGAAAATGTGGTCTATACTGGTGGAGGTAGGAGCATGCCAGCTCCTCTTGCCTTTAGCTTGTCAGATCTAACCACCTACTCTTTTCTGGCTCTTCTGGTTGGCCATTAGAAGATATCAGCTCAGCCTGAAAACTTATTCTCTCCTTGCATTTGGAAATGAAAAGGACAAAGGCTGCTAAAATCCTCACGTGATTCACCCTCCTCACTGACCTTGTCCCACCGCATGAGTGTAGCTGCCTCCTCCCTTAGTAGGAGCAGGATTGCACCATGAGAGGACAGAAATGGCATCAAATAAGCATTGACAACTGTCACAGTTTAATCTTGTCCCACTGACTAGCGTGGAGTGCTGGATAATACTGAAATTAGAAATATGACCACATTCTAATATAAAATATTACCTATTTTATTACTATTATTAAATAACACAAATATCTTACAGAGTAATATTGATTATGTCTAAGAACCCCCCCACCTTACGGTATTTGAGTCTTTGGAAGTTTGCTTTACCTGTGAAGTGCAGTTTGTGTTGAAATGCTGTCTTCCAGCATAGGTTTAAGCTCCGGTGAGGCAGGGCTGTGGCTGGGTAGATGCCCTTGTCCACAGTAATGTGTTCCACACCTTGCTCTCTTGACAGAAATATGCAGCTGTGGTACCAGCTCAGAGGACAAGAGCTAGAGCACATGCAAGCTGCTTACTTCGGCTTAAAGGGAAGGAACAATAGCAACAAGAAACTCGGGAATAAATCCATGTTTGATGACGTGACCAGTACGGCATACAATAACCAGGGCTTCCACAGGTCAGTCTGTGGGAATACAGCCAGTTCAAATGAGCTTGTTGAACTAACTTTAGAACGAGGATCCCTGGAAAATGCTTTCTAAAGGGATGTCCCTGAAGACAGTGTGATTGCAGTGGATTGTCAGGGTTGATCCTTGAACTTGCCTGTTTCGTGGGGAATTAATGTGACCAACAGGTGAGACAGGAGGGAAGCTGAGCATGACCTGACAGCTTCTTTCATCTGTCTCCAGCAGTGCTTGGTTAAACTGAGCCTGGTCTGCAGGGATGGTTGCACCAGATGAACTGGAGATAAGTTTTTAATTGGCTTTGTTAAATTGATGCCATACTGCAGCAGGGAGGTCACTGCTCTCTGTGGGTTAGTGGTAGCAAGGTGCCAGCTTTCCTAAGAGTCTTGGGAACGGATGCAGCAATGGACAGCTGGGACTCAAGGTGATCATTGGTTCTTACTGCTTACCCTGGGACTTCATTATCAGGATGTGCAGGTCAAACACTGCAGCATCAGAAACAGTGTGTCCAGCAGGACTAGAGAAGTGATTGCCCCCCTGTACTTGGCAGTAGTGATGCCTCACCTGAAGTATCGTGGTCAGTTTTGGGCACCTCAACACAAGAAGGTCACTAACAGGCTGGAGCAGGTCCAAAGAAGCTGGTGAAGGGGAGGGCCTGGAGGGCAGGTCTGATGAGGAGCAGCTAAGGGAACTGGGGTTGTTTGGTCTGGAGAAAAGGAGGTCAAGGGAGCATCTTATCACTCTTTACAGCTACCTGAAAGGAGGTTGTAGAGAGGTGGGGGTTGGTCTCTTCTCCCAAGTCACCAGTGATAGAACAAGAGGAAACAGCCTCAAGTTGTGCCCCAAGGGAGGGTTAGATCGGACATTAGGAAAAATTTCTTCCCTGACAGAGTGGTCAGGGGTTGGAACAGGCTGCCTGTGGGGGGAGTTGCCGTCCTTGGAGGGTTCAAAAAATGAGTAGATGTGGCCCTGGGGAACAGGGTTTAGTGGACAGGATAGGGTTGGGCTGATGGTTGGAATGGATAATCTTGGACGTCTCTTCCAAGCTTAACGATTCTGTGATTCTATGGTACTCATGTGCAAGCCAGCGTGAATGCCTGCAGTGTGGGACCCCTGACCCTGGGGCAACACAGAGGGATGGCCACACTGAAATAATGTGCTGTGGCTGCATGGATGGTGGACATGGGTATTTTTTGGGTTCAAAGTGTGTACATGACACTGGTTGTGTTACTGCAGAGAAATCAAAACAGAAAAATGAGCACATGTTGGAATCTAACAGTGGATTGCTATTCCCATTCATATAAACACACAATCGTGTCTTCATATCCTTTGGATTCTGCTGTGCTGTCAGGGATGTTAATACAGGGTACCAACTTTGTTTGCTTTTAATTCAGGTCTTGTTGCTACAGCCTTTACGTCAGGAGCATCTCTGACTAGTAGTGGTGACCCACAGAAAACTGTTTAATGCAGACTATAAATGCACTCGCATGTCTCAGTGCAGCTGGAAACAGTGTTCAGACAGAGCCACGGCACCGAAGTCTAATGGCTGCTTAATCCATTCCTAGGTTTGAGTGATTTCAGAAGGACCTAATTAAGTGCTAATTAGAACCTAAACAGACACAAACCTCAATTTTTAATTTTAGGCAACCTCAGTCTGCTGTGTTGTTGGTGATTTGTGTGAGTGTAATCTGCTTTTCAAATAATGGGGATAAAGGGCTGTAAGCAAAGGTTAGTGACCTTATGGAGTCTCGAGCTCCTTCCTGGTTCATCTGTACCACTGCACAGAGCAAGAAATGCTGCAACATGTTCCCCAAATTCTTTCATCTTAAGTGAAAGTGACAGGGAATGTCCAGTTCCTTTGGAGAATCTGCCTTTCCAGGGCCAGAAATCAAAAAGCTGGGGGTGTTTAGCTTGGAAAAGAGGAGACTCGGGGGACCTTCTCCCTCTCTCCAACTTCCTGAAGGGAGGTTGTAGTCAGGTGGGGGGTTGAGCTTTTCCCTCAGGCAACCAGTGCCAGGATGAGAGGGCAGGGCCTAAAGCTGCCAGGGAAGGGGTTAGTTTGGATGTTAGGAAGCCCTTCCTCACAGAAAAGATGATCAGACCCTGGAATGGACTGCCCAAGGCAGTTGGTGGAGTCCCCATTTGGGGAGGTGTTGAAGGACAACCTGGCCGTGGCCCTTAGTGCCCTGGTGTAGCTGCTGGGGTGATGTTAGGTCCTGAGCTGGGCTGGATGAGCTCAGAGGGCTTTTCCAGCCTCAGTCATTCTGTGATTATTTCCTTAGAAAACTAGAGAATATCTAAACTTCAGTGAAGAGATGCAAGGAAGCCTGTGAGCTCTTCTTTTTCCTCTGTAGAATGATACACAGGTGGTTTTAAACACACAAACCCGCCTCCTCATGTATGAGGTCCACTGTTAATCAAGGTTATTTCATTCCTATTTATGTGATCCTGGCCTCTTACTAGACAGAGGAAGAATCCATCAGTTTTATGCTAGGAAGAACCAGCGCGAAGAGGCATAGTCACTGCCTGGATTATTTCCATGGTACTCTTCTCCGCTTAACGTGAAGTGGGCTTGAGGGCAGCCGGACCATGGGTGACACTGTAGTGGTAGAGCTGTGTTGAGTGGCCAAGGAAATAAACAAAGACATGTGGCGTGGTTGGAAAGAAAGCAGGAGAGCTGAAAGCAGGCAAGGCCAAAGGATGCTTCTCTACATGGCTGTGTGCATATGAACTAATCTAGGTCACCACCTAAGCCCAAAGTGAACAGAACCAAGACTCCTCAAGAAAGGTTCAGACTGGGTATTAGGAAATGTTTCTTTACCAAGAGGGTGGTCAAACCATACAACAGGCTTCCTGGAGAGGTGAGCAATGCCCCAAACCTGTAAGTGAAAGCACATTGGCATTTGGACTGTGCCCTTCACAATATGCTTGAAGTCATGATCAGCCCTGTGGTGGGTCAGGCTGTTGGACCAGATGACCGCCCTTTCCAATCAACTGTTTTCTGTTCTGTTCTGCTCTGTGATAGTGTTCCAGATGTTTGGAGGAATTACTGCAGTGCAACACTAGATGTGACAGTGGGAGGCTGCCTGGGGTGTAATGACCATGAGAGAGTGGAGTTTTCAATATGCAGGGAGATGGGGAGGAACAATAACAGAACCCTCACCTTGGACTTCCGGAGGGCAAACTTCAATTTGTTCAAAAAACTGATTAGCAAAGTCCCCTGGGCAGCAGTCCTTAAGAACAAAGGGGTCCAGGACGGTTGGAGCTGCTTTAAACAGGAGCTCTTGAAGGCACAAGAACTGGCGGTTCCCATGTGCCGAAAGACGAGCCGGCGGGGAAGGCGACCAGCCTGGATGAGTAAACAGCTCCTGAAGGAATTAGGGGAAAAAAAGAGGGTGTATCGCCTTTGGAAGGAGGGAAGGGCTTCTCTGGACATGTTCAAGGGTGTAGCTAGATTATGTAGGAGAAGAATTAGAGGGGCAAAGGCCCAGTTAGAACTTAGGCTGGCCACCTCTGTGAAAGATAAGAAAAAGCATTTTTATAAATTCATCAATGCTAAAAAGAAGGGTAAAAAGAGCCTCCACTCCTTACAGGACCAGGAGGGGAACACTATAACTAACGATGAGGAAAAGGCGGAGGTCCTGAATACCTTCTTTGCCTCAATTTTTAACAGTGAGGAGGGAGGAGTTCAGGGCAAGTGGCCTCTTGAACTGGGGGATGGGGTTTGGGGAGCGGTGTGCAGCCTTGGAAATGCACAAGGAATTAGTCCGTGACCTGCTGAGCCACTTGTGGACACCCACAAGTCCATGGGACCAGATGGGATCCATCCTAGAGTGCTGAGAGAGCTGGCAGATGAAGCGGCCGAGCCGCTCTCCATCACTTTCCAGCAGTCCTGGCTCACCGGAGAGGTCCCAGGTGACTGGAAACTGGCCAGCGTGATCCCCATCCACAGGAAGGGTCGGCTGGAGGATCCTGGGAACTACAGGCCTGTCAGCCTGACCTCAGTGCCAGGGAAACTGATGGAGCAGGTTATCTTGGGGGCAATAACTGCGAACCTAAGGGATGGCCAAGGGCTCAGGTCCAGCCAACATGGGTTCAGGAAGGGCAGATCCTGCCTCTCCAACCTGCTCTCCTTCTATGATCAGGTGACCCGCTTGGTGGATGTGGGGAGGCGCTGGGGATGTGGTCTCTCTGGACTTCAGCAAGGCCTTTGACACTGTCCCCCACAGCAAACTGCTGGCTAAGCTGTCAGCCCACGGCTTGGAGGGCAACACTCTGTGCTGGGTTAGGAACTGGCTGGAGGGCCGAGCCCAGAGAGTGGTGGTGAATGGTGCCACATCCAGCTGGCGGCCGGTCACTAGCGGTGTCCCTCAGGGATCGGTACTGGGCCCCATCCTCTTTAACATCTTCATAGATGATCTGGATGAGGGCATTGAGTCAGTCATCAGCAAGTTTGCAGATGACACAAAGCTGGGGGCAGATGTGGCTGGGTTGGAGGGCAGAAGGGCTCTGCAGCGGGACCTTGACCGCCTGGACAGATGGGCAGAGTCCAACGGGATGGCGTTCAAGAAGTCCCAGTGCCGGGTGCTGCACTTTGGCCACAACAATCCCATGCAGAGCTACAGGCTGGGGTCGGAGTGGCTGGAGAGCAGCCAAACAGAAAGGGACCTGGGGGTGCTGATCGATACCCGCCTGAACATGAGCCAGCAGTGTGGCCAAGAGGGCCAATGGCATCCTGGCCTGCATCAGGAATGGTGTGGCCAGCAGGAGCAGGGAGGTCATTCTGCCCCTGTACTCTGCACTGGTTAGGCCGCACCTTGAGTACTGTGTCCAGTTCTGGGCCCCTCAATTTAGGAAGGACATTGAGGTGCTTGAACGTGTCCAGAGAAAGGCAAGGAGGCTGGTGAGAGGCCTTGAGCACAAGCCCTATGAGGAGAGGCTGAGGGAGCTGGGATTGTTTAGCCTGGAGAAGAGGAGGCTCAGGGGAGACCTTATTGCTGTCTACAACTACCTGAGGGGTGGTTGTGGCCAGGAGGAGGCTGCTCTCTTCTCTCAGGCAGCCAGCACCAGAACAAGAGGACACAGCCTCAAGCTGCGCCAGGGGAAATTTAGGCTTGAGGTGAGGAGAAAGTTCTTCACTGAGAGAGTCACTGGCCACTGGAATGGCCTGCCCAGGGAGGTGGTGGAGTCGCCATCTCTGGAGCTGTTCAAGGCAGGATTGGACGTGGCACTTGGTGCCATGGTCTAGCCTTGAGCTCTGTGGTAACAGGTTGGACTTGATGATCTATGAGGTCTCTTCCGACCTTGGTAATACTGTGTGATACTGTGATCTCTGAGCACATTAGAAATCCTCTGAAAGAAATCCTTTGAAAATGAGCCATTCTGAGCAGCATGGAAGGCGGGTCATTCATTCGCTGACTGCTCCAGGGCTGTGCTACACCTTGTTTGCTATGATACAGCCATGGGAAGTGGCTCTGCAACCCACTTAGGAGGGAAAGATGGAGAGATGAGTGGTCTCCTTGTCTGAGGAAGGAGTGGGTGGAGGTCTGGTAATGTCAGTTGTTTTTACATCATTTCTTTTTGTGAAAGAAAACTGTTCTGATGCTTCTTCATGTAGCAACAGAACCATCCAGAAGAGTCACCACTTTAAGATCAAAAATATTGAAGAACAAATAAAAAGCCAATTCTTTCAGGCAAGTGAGATTATTTGTGCTGGTTTCGGAGTAATTTAGGGTTTGAAAAGTCCTCTGTTAAAGTGGTACCTTTGTGTGCTGCTGGGATACGTTTGGCTGAAATGAGGTGGCATGACATGGATGCTGTCCACCATATAATGAGATTTTTTCCCCTCGTCATTGAAGCAGGGAACAAGTGTGATGGATACATAGTTTTGCAGACAACACTGATCACCTGGAACTGTTCAAGGCTGAGCTGGATTTGTGCAATCTGGCCTGGTGAGAGGTGTCCCTGCCCCTGGCAGGGGATTGGAACTACATGGTCTTTGAGGCCACTTACAGCACAAACCATCCTATAATTCTATGAATTTTGGTGGCAATGACTGCAATTATAATGAGCCTCGTTTCAGCTTCTTAGCTGCCTGAACAAACTGCTTTAAAATACTGAGAAATAGGTCTACAAATTCCTGAGATTGTTAGGTACAGAGTGCAGTCACTGCTCATGCCACCTTTTCATTTGGGTGGAAGGGATCCTACTGTGGCTGAAAATACCCATTTTTAGAAGAAAGTCTTAGCTGCAGGTGCTGCAAGCACCTCCAGCATAGTTGCTCTTTAATAGTATTTGAAGAGCTGACTAATGGGAAGCAAGGAAACTAAGTTACAGGGCATGGGCCGGCTGGATGGACATGTTTTCTCCAGTGTTGCTTCTCAGAAGTTTAAAGCATGGAGCAGAGATAGCAGCTTGCTGCATGAAGCAGAGGTTTGAGACAGATTAGCTGAAGAAAAGCATCTGCTGTCTCTGAGATGGAGATTAGCTGCAGTTCTGGGCCACATAGTTAAACAATATGCATGAACATCCAAAACAGCCCCCTGTGAGGACTGCTAGGCAGAAGCAGGGCTTGTCAACACTGCTGTGTACTGGGAATAGCTCCAACTGCCTGGCTGAAGTATCAGGAAAAAAGCCTTCAATCAGTAAGATGTGTTCTGGCTTCCCAGTTCTGTATGAGAACTCTTGGGCAGCCACCACCCAAGACAATCATTCCTCCTCAGATCCTATGAGGAGCAGCTGAGGGAACCGAGGCCGGTTAGTCTGAAGAAGAGGAAGCTCAGGGAAGTCCTCCTTGCTATTAACATCCACCTGAAAGGTGGTTGTAGAGAGGTGAGGATTGGTCTCTTCTCCCAAGCCACCAGTAATACAGCAAGATCAAACAGCCTCAAATTGTGTCAAGGGAGGTTTAGATTGGACATCAGATAAAATTTCGTCCCTGACAGAGTGGTCAGGGGTTGGAACAGGCTGCCCAAGGAGGACATGGAGTCCCCATTCCTGGAGGGGTTCAAAAAACTTGGCACTTTGGTTTAAGTGAGGTGGTTGGGGATGGGTTGATGGTTGGACTGGATGATGTTTTCCAACCTTAATGATTCTATGATCCTCAGCAAACAGTCATGTGGGAGAGCTTGGATTCAGTCAGCTGTCCAAACAGACAGATGTTCCTCTGCCCCATGATGGTAAAATAACAGTGTAGAGAAACCCCACACCAGCTGCCCTTCCTCTGTGCCAGCTCCTGGTAATATTGGAGAGATAGAAATGAACTTCAGTAAAAGATGATACTAAGAGAACTGGTGTTAAAATAAGAGTGGGGTCACCCTAACACAGGCATGAGGGTCTGCTCCGCTGCAGCTGTTCCGTGGGTGAACAGAATAGATACTCCACTGACTCAGCTATGTGCTGTTTGGCAAGAGAGAATCAACACTCCAGTATCAACATGCAGGGAGAAGTTGAATTAACTGTGCGCTAACTCCCTTCCACCCTCTGTCAGCTAAGAGGACAAGCAGAAGGAAGCCCATCCAGCTCGAAAGTACAACTAAGGAGTAACACAGCAATGTAGGAATGTTTTCTTTCCCCCTAGTGTGGAAGCATTTTGAAGAAGCTGCACCTTCTAAATTTGGACTGGTTTGAGGTGAGTGGTTTGACATGGGTCTAGGCCAAGCTATAAAACATGAAGTAGCTAATCTGACTGCAGCTGCAAGTTCTCCTTTCAGATATCCCCTAAAGCTGGAGCGTATGATCAAGCAAAGAATCTCTCCTGTAGAGGAACAAGCTGCCATATTCTCCCACAGAAGATAGTATTCCGTGTACCTGAAATGTTTGCACTGGAGTCCTATCTGCCTCCAAGCAGCATGGCAAAAATCAAATAAGGACAGTCTAACAACAAAGTTGTCCAGGTGAAAATGGTTTGCAAAAACACCTCCAAAGCCAGCGTGTTCTTAGGACGGGCAACTTGGAGTTTTCAGTCTGCCCAAGAAGTCCGACGGAAGGTTGGTGAAATAGCTTTGCCTCTGCAGTTAAATGAAATGTGTTTTCTTTTCCTCTTTGATTTAGTGAGTCTAAGGGTTGAAGTGTTCCACTAACTGGTGTAAGGAAAGCACAAATCAGAAAGTCGTGTTCACATCTGCCCAGGCTTGCTGAGGAGCATGGCTGTAAGCCAGAGCACATTCTAGAAGTATGGGATGGGGTGGGACACTTGGCCACATTCCTGACTTGCTCTCAACCACCTTGAGGGACTTTCCCAGCTGCTTTTCCCCTTTGAACATCTAAGTAAAAGATATTTAAAAGCTGAAGGTTTTGAATATTTGGACTTGGTGACCTTAAAACTTTTTCAAGGATAGAATCACAGAATCATTTAGTTGGAAAATACCTTCAAGATGATCAAATCCAACCACTAACCCAGCTGTCCTAACCCACTGCTAAACCCTGTCCCTGAGCTCCAGATCTCCACAATTGTGAAACACGTCCAGAGATGGTGATTCAACTGTCTTCATGGGTGCCTGTTTCAAGGCTTGAGGACCCTTTCCATGAAGAAGTTTCTCCTTATGACCAACTTAAATTTCCCCATATGCAGCTTGAGGACATTTCCTCTTGTCCTAGAGTAGTGTAGATGTACCACAGTGAAAGGAGATGACACTGGAAAAAAATGCCCATGTTGAGAGGCTGGTGGCTGCAAAGCTGGGTGGAAGACGTACCTAGAACAAGAAAAACCCATCAGGACACTCAACAGGATTTTCAGAAGATGTATCCCCATCAGAACTAGTGGCAGAAAACATTTACAGCAGTTAGTGCAAGACTGTAAGAGGTCCTGGAGAAAGCGATTTACGTGCATGCTTTTGGAGGTCAGCAGTCTCCACAGAAAGCTGGTCCCCTCCCTGTCTGCAGAGCACCACACTTTTCCTTTCCTGATCAGCCATACTTTCAGAAATTGCTCATTTGTCTGAAAGCTGGGATGTGCAGCTGAGCTGCACGTACAGGGTGGTTTGCACAGGGTGCTGGGATTTCTGGGTGGGTGTGAACGTGCTCTCCACCCTCATTTCCAAGGCCTAAATTGCAGAGAGCTGCCAGCAGGCTGCTCCGTGGGCTGCCTGCAGAGATGTAGGACCCGTCGCCGCTCCAGTGTTTAATCCCTTGCTCCATAGATTGTCTGGTGAAGGGGCTGCAAAGAGCAAACACCCTGTCTGATGTTTGCAGTTACTGCAGCTCCCTGCATGTGCAAGGTCTGAGCATGTGGCACCTGGGGCTGGATGGGAGAAGACCCAGTACAGGGAGAGGCAGGTTTTCCTTTTGGAGCTTTCGCACAGATTGTTCCATCCCATGAGTGGTCCCACCTTGGAGCTTCAGTAATCACAGCCGGGGGACTTTTGCCTCTAGTTTGTTATTACCATGCTTTGTGTTACCCACTGCCGCCTTTCAGAGACTACAATCTTCCAGTGCTTTCCGACATGAGTGTTTCAAAGAAAGATCAGGTGGGGGAAGTGAGCTGTGGTTTCATTGTGGGGCCCTGTCAAACAGGCTGCTCCTGAGTGCTAAATTTCTGCATTTTTCATCATAATTGTCACAGTGGTGAGTGTGGAAGGGGGGTGTGCCTGGCAGCATGTACTTTCAATAAACCAACAGAGCAACATAAAAATCTCCTCCTGATGTCTAGGACAAAAATCTCCTCTTGGAGACAGTGCCACCATTGTGGTGACCCCACTGCTCTGAGTTCTCACACTTCTTGCATGTCCTGTCAGCAGTCTTTTCCCCTCCAGCTAGGAGCAGCTCTCCAGTCATAGAATCATAGAACCATAGAATTGCAGAATCATTAGGGATTGGAAGGGAGATCATCCAGTCCAATCCCCATGACACAGCAGGATCACCTAGACCAAGTCATAGAATCAGCCAGGGTTAGAAGGGACCACAGGATCATCCAGTTCCAACTCCCCTACCATGGGCAGGGACACCCCACCCTAGACCAGGCTGGACAGAGCCTCATCCAGCCTGGCCTTAAACACCTCCAAGGACAGGGCCTCAACCACCTCCCTGGGCAACCCATTCCAGGCTCTCACCACTCTCATGGTGAAGAACTTCCTCCTCACATCTACTCTAAATCTACCCATCTCCAGCTTTGCTCCATTCCCCCTAGTCCTGTTGCTACCTGACATCCTACAAAGCCCCTCCCCAGCCTTTTTGTAGCCCCCTTCAGATACTGGAAGGCCACAGTAAGGTCACCTGGGAGCCTCCTCTTCTCCAGACTGAACAGCCCCAACTCTCTCTGTCCTCATGGGAGAGGTGCTCCAGCCCTCTGATCATCCTTGTGGCCCTCCTCTGGGCACGCTCCAGCATGTCCACATCCCTCCTGTAATAAGGGCTCCAGAACTGGACGCAGTGCTCCAGGTTGGGTCTCACCAGAGCAGAGTAGAGGGGGAGAATCACCTCCCTCGACCTGCTGGCCACACTTCCCCTGATGCAGCCCAGGATCCGGATTGCTTGGTGGGCCGCAAGTGCACACTGCTGGCTCATGTTGAGCTTTTTGTCCACAAGCACCCCGAAGTCCCTCTCCTCGGGGCTGCTCTCCAGCCAGTCACTGCCCAGCCTGTATTTGTGCTTAGGATTGCCTCGACCCAGATGCAGGACCTTACACTTGGTCTTGTTGAACCCCATGAGGTTGGCTTGTGCCCACCTCTCCAGCCTGTCCAGGTCCCTCTGGATGGCATTCCTGCCCTCCAGCGTGTCTGCTGCGCCATACAGCTTGGTGTCGTCAGCAAACTTGCTGAGGGTGCACTCAGTGCCTCTGTCCCTGTCACTGACAAAGATGTTGAACAGGACTGGTCCCAGGAAGTGAAGACTGAGGTAAAGAAGTCATTGAGAACCTCAGCCTTTTCCATATCACTTGTGACCACATCACCTGTTTCCTTTCTGAGGGGACCCACACCTTCCCTAGACTTCTTTTTACCATTCATATACCTGTAGAAATTCTTGGTGGTCCCTTTGACCTCCCTGGCTAGGTTCAACTCAAACTGTGCCTTGGCTTTCCTAACCAGATCTCTAGCTGTTTGGGCAGCTTCCTTATATACCTGCCCCATTCTAGCTGTCCTCCCTTCCACTCCTTGTAGAGTTTCTTTTTGTGTGACAGCGTGTTCAGGAGCTCCTTGCTCAGCCAAGCGGGCCTGCTAGCATTCTTCCCTTCCTTCCTCTTTGTTGGTATACATTGCCCCTGGACACAGTCACACAAAGCAAAATTCTTATGACTCCTCTGAAAGCCCTTGAAGACTACCGTGATGCCCATTCTCCTCCCCATGTGGGAGCTCTGTCAAATCAAATCTGTCCTTGTCAAGTGTATTGAGCCAGGTTGGTCAGCAACACACAGCCTTGGCTTTGCATGCCCTGATAAGAATACAGGGAGATCTCCTCATCCCCTTACTACCAGGATGTTTTCAAGTAGCCCAGCAGCTGGCAACTGAACTTAAAAGCTGAAGTACTTGAAAAAAAGTTGAATTTATTTGGGATAAATTGCAGTGCTCCAGGGGATGGAACTGCAGACTCAAGATTGTGTCTAACTGCCAGCAGAGGGTGCAGAGGAAAGCCCATCGCAAACACCTTTTGCTGTCCCTTGTTGACACTGCAACCCTCATAAGGGCTCTCCCCAGCTTTCAGTTAGGTGGATCTCCACTGATTTCACCATGGCATCCATGGGGCTGAATGTACCACAGTGAGTGAGGTGCATGACTGTCACATTGTCCTAGACCGATTTCAGTTCAATGAAAGATTAACAGTCCCCAGCATGGGAGGAAGAGGTTGCTTAGCCATGAATAGAGTTGTCCTCCAAATAGAGTTTGGCTTTCAGAGTTGATGATGGACTGTGGGCAATTGCAGTTTCACAATGCAGAGCTTTACAGGAGAAAAGACTCTGCCTAGGTGAAGTGTCTTTACTGCATACTACTCACAATGCCTAGATTTGAACTAGAGTCCTGGCAGGGTTATTTGCAGAGGCTCTGGTTAGTCCACGCAAAACTTTATCCCAGCTCTTCTCCCTGGACACAGTCTTGTCAATTGATTTTACTTTTGTACCTACTGACTATTGTCCCATGCCTGGAAGTGTTCAAGGCCAGATTGGATGGGACTCTCACCTCTGGTCTGGTGAGAGGTGTCCCTGCCCATAGCAGGAGGTTAGCACTGCATGATATCCCTTCCAACCTGTAGTCCCATGACTGCCACCTCAAGAAGATGGAACTGAGTTCCTCATGCTGTTAAAAAACCAAATGAATGCAGAGTAGCACCTCACACGGCAAGCAGAGATGTTTTAAGATCCCTTTACACTAACTGACTGTAACTCCTCCCTCAAATACTTTTGTGATACAGCTTTCCAGTGGAGACCAAGACTTACTCTGCTTTACAGGAAAGACATGTCTTGCAGTTTACCTGCTCTGTGCTAGAGCAGCCAGACCTTGTTTAATTGGTTTATTTTCTGTTACTCTCCTGCAGTCCCTGTCTGGAGGAACAATTTTTGTCTGAGCATTTTTGCTGGCGGTTGCATTCTGCTGGTGGTTTCAAAAGAAGCAAGATAAGCCACACAGAATATGGGGCACCAGCCTTGGCATCTGTCCTGTGTGCAAACCGATACAGGAAGTATCTGATGTTTTACGAAAGCCCACACACACACTTAGACTAGAGGAATCTGGTGCAAACCCAGAAGGACTCTGTCCTACCTGCTTCTGGTGCTTCAAGCCCACTGCATTCATCCTCTTCTTGCAGCAGAGCTCAAAAACAACGTGATCCCATCCTGCTGTTTCCCTGAATGAATTATTTGTAGCTGACTTTAGCAACTTGATCACAGGCTCATAGAATCTGTTTGTTTGGAAGAGATCAAGTCCAACCATAATCCAGCACTGCCAGGTCATTCCTAACTCCTGTTGCTCAGAACTACGTCTACATGTCCTTCAAATCTCTCCAGAGATGGGGACTCCATCACTGCCCTGGGCAGCCTGTGTCAACGTCCAACAACTCTTTCAGTGAAGAACTTCTTCCTAACATTTAGCCTACGTCTTCTCTGGTGCAACATGAGGCCATTCCTCACATCCTATCCCTTGGGAGAAGAGATCAACCCCGTCCTTGCTGCCACCTCTACCTTGCAGGTAGTTATAGGGAGCACAACTGCTCTGCCAACCAAGCAAAGTTCTGCACCAGGCTCTGCATTGAAGAGTCTGTAATCATATTCTCCAGATAGTGGAGCACTATGTTGAAGCTGGGGACTTGTTTGATGGAAAACAAATAAATACCATCTGCCCCGAGTCTGAAATCAACCTCAGAAGTCTTTTAGTCTGTGTCATCTTTTATGGATTCAGAATTGGATTCAGAATGTTACAGGTTGGAAGGGACCTTGAAAGATCACCCAGGTCCAACCCCTCCTGCTGGAGCAGGGTAAGCCTACAGTACTGTCTCAAGATGCCCTACGTGGGGCTTGAACCCATGATCCCAGGAATTCATAGTCCCATGCTCTACCATCTGAGCCAACCAGCCAACCAAAAAAAATTTAATACAAAGTCCTCTCATCGAGGACGTATCAGATATTAAACTGCTAAGAACAGATACTACACATGATCTTAGCCAATAGAGTTATTTGCTCCACTGCTGCCAATGAGTTTTCAGGCTATGAGAAGTGAGTCCATGTGTGACAGGACAAGTTGTTTGCAAAATGTGCCAATAAGATAGATTTCCTCACAAGAGCAATATAAATGAAAACAACTCTTTTCTTCATGCTTACAGGTTCCAGGAGGAATGGAGTCATGATGTCGTAGCTCCAGGCTGTCCCAAAGTCCATGATCATCGGCTGTTGCAGTTTGAGCACTGCTAGAACCCGTAGAAGTGCTTTCATGAGGAAGAAAAGTTTTGTTGTGTTCTGGGGGACCTACTCCGGTTGCACAGGTCATGGGACCCCCTCCCCCCGGAAGGGTCTGTCCTGGGACCTGCCCCGAAGGGTGGGCTGGGGAGCCTATAAAAACCGGAGCAGGGGCTTTGTTCGGGCTTTTCGCGCCTCTTTTCACGGGCTGTGGCCCTGAAGGGAGCGCCCCCCCACTACCCTGGGAACGGGCGGTGGGGGGGG
This sequence comes from Rhinopomastus cyanomelas, assembly GCA_013400115.1. Classification (NCBI taxonomy): domain Eukaryota; kingdom Metazoa; phylum Chordata; class Aves; order Bucerotiformes; family Rhinopomastidae; genus Rhinopomastus; species Rhinopomastus cyanomelas. Next base: position 21,926 of record VXBP01003129.1, read on the forward strand.
GGTGAGGACAGCGGCTC
>VXBP01003130.1:9394-20791 GCA_013400115.1 Rhinopomastus cyanomelas
AGCTCCTGCCCCAGAACCCTTTTTCCCCTCTGACTTAAATCCCTCCTGTTTGTATGTCCTAAGCTTGGTGTCTGAAAGAACCCAAAGCCCTGCCTGTAACACCAGCCTCGTAGCCAGGCATTGATGTACTTAATCTTTCTGTTCTGATCCATGTCCTCACCCCAAAAAGGAAATAATGAACAGAAGACAATTTGTGCCCCAGAGTCCCTTACAGAACCTCCTAATGCCCTAAGGTCTTTCTTCATTCTCCTAAGTGTTGAATATGGCTTCCTCCCCACTTGTTTGGATGATCAGCAGTGGGTTATAGTCAGCTGATCTCACCAGGTTAGGGAGCAACCTAGTGATGTCCCTGATTCGGGCTTCTGGTAAACTGCAGACTTCCCTATGATGGGGGTCCACTCTGCATATTGGGCCCTCAGTCCCTTTCAGGAGCGAGTCTCCAATACCCAGCACCCATCTCCTCTTTGTAGAGGAGGTCGTCTTAGCACTAGAAACCTTCACAGCTTTATAATAGAGTTCTCTTCAGGGCTACTTCAGACCACCCTGTACCCAGTCTGTATTTGTGTCTTGGACTGTCTTGACTCAAGTGAAGGACCTTGCACTTTGATTTGTTGAACTTCATGCAGTTTGCGCTGGTCCATTTGTCAAACCTGCCAAGGTCCCTCTGGAGGGCATTCCTTCTCTCGAGTGAGTTCACCACACCACAGAACTTGGCCTGGATACGTTCCTGTGCAATTTGGTCTAAGTGATCCTGCTCTGGCAGGGGGATTGGACTGGATGACCTTTTGTGGTCCCTTCAGGCTGCCGATGTTCTGTGATCTATGTGATCCTGTGTCATCGGCAAACTTGCTGACAGAGCACTCAGTGCAGGTGTTCATGTAACTGACAAACATGTTGAACTGCACTGGAGCCAGAATAGATCCCTGAGGAAGTCCAGTTGTAACTGTTCTCCACATGGACATTGAGCTGTTGATCACAACTTTTTGAGTGCGACCTTCTGCCTTACCCACCAAATAGTCCATTCACTCAATACATGTCTTTACATCTTTGAGACAAGGATGTCATGTGGGACAGTGTCAAAACACCTTGCTCAAGACCATGAAGATGACGTTGTTTGTCCTTCCCGTATGGACCAGAGCTGTAACTCTGTCACAAAAAGCCACCAGATTAGTCAGGAATGATTTGCCCTTATTGAAGCCATTTTAGCTATAATTCCAGGAAGATCTGCACCTGGCACAGAAGTGGGACTTACTGGTCTGTAGTTCTCTGGGTTTTCTTTCTTTCCCTTTTTAAAAATGGGAGCTGTGTTTCCCCTTCTTCAGTTAGGGGGAATTTCACCAGGCTGCCATGAATTCTCAAATGTGATGGCTAGTGGCCTATCAACTTCTGTATCTCATAAAATCCCATGGATCTGTGCACCTTCAGACTCTTTGTGTGTTCCCGGACCTGATCTGCTTTTATTCTGGGTAGTTCCTCACTGTCCCAGACCGAGCCAATGCCTTCTGGGAAAGTTCAACAAAGAGCTAAGATGATAAGAGACTGAAACCCTTCTAGGGAGAGGCTGAGTGAGATAGTTTTGTTTCGTTTAGCTCTCTTTTATAGAAGGGAGGACTAGGGAAGGGTATTAGGGTTGTCTTCAACTATATAAAGAGCAAAAGGAAGTTTTAAGAAAGGAGGAACCAGACATATCTCAAAAATGCTTAGCAACAGGACAAGATTTATACATTTCATCAGAAATTGTGTCAAAGAAAATTTCATTTTTTCAAGGAAAAAGAATCATGGTGAGAGTTGTTAAGGTGAGTACCTTTACTAGAGAGGCTGTAGACTCTCAGTCCTTGGTAATGATAAGTTTGGGCAGCTTGATCTAACTTTGAAGATAGCTTAGAGAAGTATCTCAAGACAACCTCCAGAGGACCTCTCCAACCTCAATTATTTTGTGGGTCTACTTGGAAATTAAAAGAAATTCAGAGTTTTTGTCTCACTAGAAAGGAAAATTGATGTAAAAATCTAATTTTAAAAAGCAAGGTTTTAAAAGAGTAACAGTGAAATCCAGAACTATTGGATTTCCTGTATGACAATTGACAAAAATTGATGGATAAAACTTGCATTAAGAACAGGAAATGTAAATGTAGTGAATTTTATTCTCAGAGAGAAGGCATCATAACTGAGAATGTGGTGAAAAATGATGAGATCAAGATGTTTCTGAAAATACTTTCTGGGATGTCCCAATCCATGCACATTCAGAGCCTAGATGCCCTTCCAGTGCAGACAACACTAGCCTTTTCTGCCAAGAGCCAAGCAATATTGATTCTGCTGATTTCCAGGGTAACAGAAAAATTCTGATATTCCTTTGTACACAGTACAATAAATACATATTATGTCAGTGTTACGGCATCAACTGCTTAACTGTTGAAATGTTCAAAAGCAGATGGTGGAACAGGATGCACTACATATTTTTAGCTATCAGCTCTATTTTAGAAGCTTTGCAGTTGCTACAAGAAAGGCTTAGCCAATGTTTCTCCAAATTTGTCACCCTCATTAACAACTCGGTAAAAGATTTGAAATGTTATGAGGTTGCCTGAGGTTCTTCAGATACACAGTTTCAACTAAGAATATGCCCTAACCAAAGACTACCGGTTTCTTCTGGAGCAGGAGTGAAGGACACTTCCTGGAGAGGCTGTGCAATCCTGAAAAAAAAAAATTAATGATAGACATCTGGTGACTGTAAAAAGTATAGGTATGTGTGTATGTTTGTGAAAACAAGAGGGCCTGTCTTGTGTTCAGAGAAGAATAGAAGAGCTGAGTAACTATAGACTGGTCAGATTCATCTCCATCCCCAGAAAAGTGATGGAACAACTTGTCCTTGGCTCTGTCTCTAGGCACATCAAGGACAGGAGGGTCAGCAATCACTGATGAGGAAAGGTTAAGGGAGCTGGATCTCTTGAGCTTGAATAAATGGAGATGGAGGGGTGACCTCATTAATGTTTATAAATATGTACAGGGTGAGTGTCAGGAGGATGGAGCCAGGCTTTGCTCAGTGTCATCCAATGACAAGACGAGGGACAACGAGTGTAAGCTGAAACATAGGAGGTTCCACATAAATACGAGAAGGAACAGCTTCCCAGTGAGGGTGACGCAGCACTGGAATGGGCTACCCAGGGGGATTGTGAAGTCTTCCCTAGAGACATTTAAAACCCACCTGGACCTCTTCCTGTAAGACTTGATCTGGATGATGCTTTGTGTCGGGGGGATTAGACTAGATGATCTTTGGAGGTCCCTTCCAATCCCTAACATTCTGCAATTCTGGGATCTTTTCCAGGTGTCCAGTTCTTTTGTTGTCCAAATGCTTCTTGAATAAATCCATTCAGATCATCAAGTAAGAGAAATCCTTCACTTATATGATACCCATTAAACTTGGACATTAAGTTTGAAATACCTAGTACTGCTGTAGAAAAAACTTCAGACTTAGGATTGAACAGAACTCAAGTCTATGCATCTGGAGAATATAAAGCTCAAAACTAAAGTGACTCCAGATTTAAAAACATTTTTCTTCAGATGGCAATTAAGTGAGGAGTTTCCAGAACATGATGCCATATGTAGGCATCTAATTCTACTTCAGTCCTACTTTTGGAATCTGTTTTAATGTCCAAGTTAATTTAGTCATGGAAACTGAATGGGAAAAGTTCTTTTAAAGTGCTATTTAAATTCCTTGGAAAAAGATTTAACACTTTAAATAGATTTTTAGAAGATTTAAAAATATATATATATACACTAAGGAGGGTGGGAGAAACTTAGCAGTGTGCATAGGCAGGAAACAAGAAGCCTAGCTCAATCAAATGCCTTTGAGAGAGCAGCACACTGGTTTTGTTTCTAGATGGAAAGCTAAACTCATAACCTTATCAGGAACTAACAGCCTTTCAAGTTTCATTCAGGATGTTCATGATTTACCTGAAAGATTGCCATAAGTATAGGCTTAAACAGATATTAACATTGGATTAATTACCATTTTGTACACTAATTACAGTATCATTCCAAAGTGAACTACAAAAATTATTTATATAGTTACTATATGCTCCGCACCTAGTGTCATGTGCCATTCCTGAACTTCAAATAGAAAAAACAAAGCCCTTGTATAATTTCTTTTTTTTCTGTTGTTCCATATATGCACATATCCTCTATGGTTTATAATCACATACATACATATATGTATAATTCCTATACCTTGTATATTGCAATGCTGATAATGTGGTACACCGTTTACAGTTTACGAAGAACATAGTCTATGACATCATTTAGTCACATACTGTAAGCAAGACTTAAACCACTACAAATTCTGAACAAGTGTTGGCAAAAACATGGTCTTATTTCTAGAAGTCTGTATATCATTTAGGTAACTCCTGAATATCTTAACGGCTGTGAACCCAAGACTGATATCGCCTTTCATGTACACAGGAGAAGGAGCTACTGGAGTTGCTGACAGCACCTCCCAGCAAACTCTGCTGAGTGATGCTGTGAAGACCACAGGACAGCTCATTCCCAGAGTAACCCAGCCTCAGCAGATTTTGTGCGATGAACTTCTGCCACTGCCAAGTGTTTTGATTTCTCAGTAGCATCTATGCCAGACCTGTCATTTGTCTTGTGATGTAACCCTAAACTGAACACTGTTGTCAAACTGCTCATCAGCCTCCTGTGACTCAGGAACCATAACTCCTCTCAGCCAGAGTACGCAGCTGGCACAGCAGAACAGTCCCCATCCAAAGAACTGCAGATCTGTGCAACCTCCTGCCTCCAATCCATGTCATGCTCAACCACTACTAACCTTTCAGCAGCATCCCCAAATATATTAAGCAGTCACAAGACAAAGACATGAAAGAATTACTTGCAATTACACAGTCTGTCCATTGACTTGAAATTTTGTCTTTCTTGTTTTGATTTATGGCCACAAGAAATGAAGTAAATTAAACAGTGTATCATCGGGATAAGAAAGATAAAACTGAGCTCTTACTGAGCTGACAGTGCTGCATGGAGGTTTTCTAAATAGGTTAAAAACGCTAGTATTAGCAATTATTTACTCCCATATTGGGAAGATACCAGTGTAAAGTGCTGTCAGTAGAAGAGGCCAGAATGCATAACTATGTCAGAATGTATAACTGTAATCCAAGGTTTCTATATGTTAATAACTTACATTTTACATATTTCTGAGTATTCCTTCCCTTCTGCTGAAGGAAGTCCATCAACACACCTTGCCGTATACTTTAGCATGGTGCAAAGACTGATTACATCTCTTTCCATGAAGAACTATGGCCTCAGTTGTCCTCCCCTAACTGTTCTTCAAAACTAGACAATATTTTTGCTTCCAGAAATATTTTCCAAGGAGCATTTTGGCACTATCCTGTTTTTAAACGTCTTTGGGTTAGTACAATCATTATCTTCCTAATTCCTTTTAGGTTATGATAGAGTCCATATTCTTTATCTGTGATGGCTGCAAACATTACAAGATTCAGTACAGAACAGAAACTTGGGGTTCCATGGTGGTGGCTAATGCCATTTAAACCCTGCCAATTAATATCCTAAATCTCTTTCTTGGGCCCGAGCATTTTCATTATACAGGAACTGGTTCTTATTGAAGTGTTGTACCTGAGCATTTTTTGAGATGCACTATAAAATACAGGTGAGAAATCTCTTATGGTAGTTTTATGTGCACAAAGATGCAGTAGGACAACATGCCATACTGCTAGCAATGTCAGCCATGTAAAAATGGCTAACAGGTGTTGTTAGTGTAGCTGGATTCAGTCTGGTGACAAAATTCCGTATGGGCAAAGCAACATCTTTCTACAAGTATAACTTGATCAGAGTATTCTCAGCTGTGCTGCTCGGTGGTTTTCTCTTAGTAGAAAGTGATTTTAAGCTCATATAAGCAGCAAAAATTCCAATATCTGTCTTACCAAAGGCAACCTAAATATATCTCTTTGCCTTGTAGCAGATAGTTTATAACAGACTACAACCTACCTCAGGTCTGCATGAATTGAAATTATATATTCCAATGTGATAGGATGGCAAAATCAATAGTATATCTCAACACTCACAATACGTAAGCCGAAAGAGAACAACATGAACCCATCTTATCCTTCCTTTTCTGAGAGTAAGACCTGGAAAGGACTATGCAATCCATTAAATACAGTAAAATACATTTGACATGTGATGGAGGGCTCATGCCAAAGTATCACTGGATTAAAAAATGTGACATTTAATCATTACTCCTAATTACATAAATGCATACAAAGAAAACTTCAAATTTCAAAGAGAAACATTAATGCTCAAAGTAACCCACAAGAGTATGTGGTTAGAAAGAACAGATGATGTTTTATTCCCTTAATGTCTTTGAACTAAAAGATGAAAATGAAATTATTCTGAAGGTCACTTAAAATGCTGAGGCTGCCAGCGGGAGCTGTGATAACAACAAAACCTGTATTTCTTCTCCTGTATTTTCCATTTGTAAAATAACCAAGGTCAAAAGGAGAACAGGATTCAAAGAAATGCCACGACTTGTGTACAAGATCACCATCAATGCTAGCTGACGGGATTAATTAAAAATATTTTTGAATAGTCAAAAGAACTGTTACTCCTCAGGAGGGCCTAAGATTAACTCTCATTAGGAAAACTAGGAAGAAATTTCTGTGGTGGCATGGAACCTTGCACTGCTGAAGAATTTTGTAGCAAATACATGCAAAGACAACCTGCCTGGATGTGTTCCTATGCGACTTGGTCTAGGCGATCCTGCTGTGGCAGGGGACGAGGACTAGATGATCTTCTGAGGTCCCTTCCAATTTAATGATTCCAAGATTCTATGACGAGATGACAAATTACTTGAATCTCCATGCAGATTGAGTATTGATATCTTGTGCACCTCGTTTGAAGAGAAAAGAAACCATCAAACCGCGTGAAAAAATGATTGCATGGGGTCATATAAGGGCTTGCTTGGCTTTCTTCTGTTTCAGTCAGAGGCCAACAAAATGCTGCAAAGAGAAAGTTATAAGAAATTAATTATACAGCCATTGGGGATTTCTTTTTTACATGCTTGGAATTACAGAAGGACACAATCTTACTGATTACATTTAGGCACTAAATTAGTCCCCCAAGTTAGCAAGTTTCTGGATCCTCCATGAAGAGACCTGTACCTGAAGACACAACATTCTCACCATGAGATGAAGTTTCATTATGGTGCAATGAGCTTCCTGTTCACATGATGACACTTGGACACTTGGATCCCTGAGTGCCATCATACACACCAAAATCCACTAGTGGAATTCAAGATCCAAGCAAGCTCACTACCCCGGACAGCAGGAAAGCATACTTTGACCTCTCCAGGGATCTGAATTATAATAGGAAAAAGCCACAGAAAGGAGAGGGGCCCAAGAAAGGTGCTCTATAAGGACAACCTTCTCCAAGACCAAAAGCAATGTGTTCCAGCAAAGACAAAGGCAGGCAAGAGTGCCACGAGTCCTGTATGAATCCATGGGCTACCAATGAGACTCTCTTATATTCCACCACACTTTTGCAGGGAAAGCAGAGAGCTTCCATCTTTACCGGAGGGTACCAAGTGGGTACACCTGAAAGCAAGCAGCTTTCGGTGACAGAAAGTGTCAACAGTACTGAAAATCATAAAATAGGATTCATGTCATCATGCTGTCATTATATTTGAACAATATCAACCCTATTCGGAAAAAAATCACTTATAAATTAATTTTGGGAAAATCGCTGAATGGAAATTATGTTTGTGGTACCCAGATATGCCCATCTTTTCCTTAAAGTATAAAATTATTCTAAGTTTACAATTTCTAGGTCAAAGTTTTAAGATTATGTACAGTCACTAAGATTTTACTGGTTACTTGTCTTTGATGTCCCTAGAATAAATAATATCATATAATTTTATCTTCTTTTAATTGAATTATAATGCTTTGGCAAGGCCTACATTTTGCAGAGGTATGACTGGGTCACTACAGTTTTCAATGGCAGCCAAAGCTCAATTTCATTGAAAAAGAAAAGAAGTTAAGAAAACAGACTTTTTCAATTTAAAAGGAGTGTTTCAACAGAATTCCTTTCCAAAATGCTTGCATGGTTGTTTTATTTTTTTCATTCTAACCCAGAATAAAAACAAATTTTGAAACTTCAGTGTTTTGTTATGTACTGCAATTGCTGCCCACTGGCTAACTCCACATTTTTATTGAATCCTTGTGTTCCAGCTAATGATTACTTTGTACTGTTTGTTCCCAAGTCAGAGATGACAGAAAATCTGACTGCGCTTAGAAACATATATTCCTTCACAGGAATTTTCTATGGATTTTACAGATAGGATAAGTGCCTCTCTAACCTGTATTGGCAAAGTACTGGTTTTGAATTCAAAAAGTGTTTTCCAACTATTAAAAAAAAATCACCTGAAAAATAAAATAGTTCAACAATGATAGCATGTAATTACTATTTGCTCATGTACTATTCTTTCTGTTCATGTATAACAGTATAAAGATTTTAGCATGGTGGCAATACATTTAAAACACCAAATTATGACATGTATATGCAGGATATATCTGTAAACACCTAAAACAATTGTGTCTACATTTGAAAAAACTTTTTATTTCCTCTAAAATCTCTAAAAATATCCCTTTTAAAATCCATGCTTAGGCATTAGTTTTTCTAATATGGCTTTAGGTGTAAGAACATCACAGACAAATTATTAAACTGCATCTCACCATTTGGAGTTTTGGTTTACAGATTTTTAGTTTGGGAAACTTAAAAAACAAGGGTTGGGAAATCCTAGTTACGTCTGTGTGCCTTTTATGAAGTCAGTCGATCTACTTGTATAATGTTTGGCCTAATCATGCGAATTTCATTCTGCCCAAAGTATTACACTCATTTATATAACCATCCCCATCATTTCCTGTTTCTGTATTCAGTGTAGAAATAATGAAACTCTTGAGACTGCTTAACTTGGATTCTTTCTTGTGATTGCCAATGAATGGATGTGATTATGTAGATTTTTCAGATGTGTGTTGGCAGAAGGTTACAGCTCACATTGATATTGTATTATATAAATACTTTATTGAAGTCACACTTTAAGTTACCTACACATCATTTTTATCATCCTAGTTCAACAATGACAATACTATCAAGAAAAAATTCCATTTCTGTTCTTTTTTGACTTAATTTAAGGAATTGTGACAAGAATGAATTTTATAGAATCACGGATGATAAAATTAGAATAACAAGGATTAAACAGAAATAAAATGTGTCTTTTAGGCATCCAGTAAAAGACTTAATTAAAAAAGTAATGAATTTAAAATAATTTATATTCCATATACTTGATTAACTATGAGCACTCTGACAAGATGAAATTGCATTATTCTAAGCCATATGAGAACATTTAAAATATTCAATAACAGTTCAAGGCGTCCAATTCAATTAAATATCCATTGCATTTTGCAATCCATTTATCTCATTGCCTCTCGTGTGTTACTCTTACCCATGTTACCCGTGAGAGCTGCTATGCTTACTGCTAACTTCTATATGTATAATTTGAATAAACAGAACAATGTAGAACAACGGAAGTGCCAATTTTGTTCATGCCCTTTTGGACGATTTCTTTCACATTTCCAGACTAAGGAAATCATGTTTGTCATACAGGAAATAGAAGAGCTGGACTTATCTGAATAAACACAGATTTCTAACTTCACTAATTATTAAATAATATCGTCCACCTTCCATCACTATAAATTAATCTCTGAAACTATAATGAAATGTCTAATAAATATAACAATTTGTACTTAGTAAGGAAGCAACTAGGCAGTTTCTAATTTTATACCACTGTACTCTATGCGTCATGATTCTTGACACTGATGTCAATGTCTTTGCAGTTCTGCATGTGAACAAAGGGCAAAATTTTACAGAATTTTGGTAAGAAGTTTGATTGGCCACATATAGATCCAAATGATTGTTTGAAATGTACTTAAGAATCATTTTCCACCGAAAAAGAGGAAACACAAAAGAGAAAGGAAGAGTCATGATGTTCCCTGGCAGTTGTAGAAACACCAAAACCCCGAAAATTTGACAGAAAGCTTTATCAACCGCCAGGATGAATTGTCAGTGATGGGTCTTTTTTTTTTTTTTTTTTTTTTTTTTTTCCAGTGGGGGATGTGGTTTTTTCTTTTTTTTTTTTTTTTTTTTTATTTTACCAGTGGGCAATGTGACTTTTACCTTTTCATCTTCTGTATATGAGCTGTTATCCAAACTCATGCGTAAAAGAAAGTTCATTACGCATGAACACAAGTGGGGTATCCATCAACAGCTATTGCAGAAAATAGTCTGCAATATTATGACAGAGGGGAAATGCAATTATGTGCATAAGCTGAAATGCCATTTCTTGGCACTGTAACCAGTTGAACAGTTGGAAGAAATTAGTGTTATTAGTAGGCACTTTTATTTCCTTGATGTGGTTTGCAGAAGAACAAGAAATGCTGATCCAGTAATGGGAATCAAGTTCGGAACTCTTATTGAAGTCCCATTAAAGAGTTTATAAATTTAAATAGATGGAGATTTTTGAGCTGTCAATAACGTAAGGTGTTTTAAGGGACTTCCTTTAATGCTAGCATTACATGTCTAGACCTTCAGGCAGTGATTAGATTTGTACTGCCGAAAGTGCTGCAAGGGCCGCTACTGCCAACCCAAGTCTCGGATACTGCTGTTCAGAAAGGGACTGATCCACACATGAATGTACTATTTTAAGGTATTTACATGTGCATCAGTGTTAACACAAGTGCATCCCACCCACCTCCACACAGGCTATCCCTACCATAGGAGGTGTGGTAGGGGAAGGTGTAGCCTGTATCCAACATGCCATAACCACACTCACAGAGCAATCTTTACCCAAGAGAACAGTAAGTACTGGATAGAATCATAGAATCATTACGGATTGGAAGGGACCTCGAAAGATCATCTAGTCCAATCCCCTCAACATAGCAGGATCACCTACACCAAGTCACACAGGAACACATCCAGGTGGGTCTTGAACATCTCCAGTGAAGGAGACTTCATAACCTCCCTGGGCAGCCTGTTCCAGTGCTCCGTCATCCTCACCATGAAGTTCCTTCTCAGGTTGATGTGGAACCTTCTATGTTCCAGCTTACAACCACTGCCCCTCGTTCTATCACTACATGATACTGAGAACAGTCCAGTTCCATCCTCCCGACACCCACCCCTCACATATTTGTAGACATGAATGAGGTCACCCCTCAGTCTCCTCTTCTCCAAGATAAAGATATCCAGCTCCCTCAGCCTCTCCTCATAAGGGAGGTGCTCCACCTCCTTCCTCATCTTCATTGCCCTACACTGGACTCCCTCCAGCAG
>VXBP01003130.1:27414-55232 GCA_013400115.1 Rhinopomastus cyanomelas
GAGGCTGGTGAGGGGCCTTGAGCACAAGCCCTATGAGGAGAGGCTAAGGGAGCTGGGATTGTTTAGCCTTGAGAAGAGGAGGCTCAGGGGAGACCTTATTGCTGTCTACAACTACCTGAGGGGTGGTTGTGGCCAGGAGGAGGTTGCTCTCTTCTCTCAGGCAGCCAGCACCAGAACAAGAGGACACAGCCTCAAGCTGCGCCAGGGGAAATTGAGGCTTGAGGTGAGGAGAAAATTTTTCACTGAGAGAGTCATTGGCCACTGGAATGGCCTGCCCAGGGAGGTAGTGGAGTCGCCGACTCTGGAGCTGTTCAAGGCAGGATTGGACGTGGCACTTGGTGCCATAGTCTAGCCTTGAGCTGTGTGGTGACAGGTTGGACTTGATGATCTATGAGGTCTCTTCCAACCTTGGTAAAAAAACAAACAAACAAAAAAAACCAAACATATGTATGCCCCCACCCAACACATCTCCACACAGAAACCCCATAGTGGGATCAGGAATATCTTAATGTTAACAAAATTGGGATTTAGTACATCACCAGCCATAGATAAAGCTGCGTATTAATTGCTGTTATAGAAGTATCAAGCTTTGAACAGAACTTTGGCATATCAGATAAGGGATGTTCCAAGGAAGAAGTGGCCTTTTTTGGTATGTAAGTAAAATTCTATTTGATAAAATGGAATTATTTTATGTAAGAGCACCGCAGCCATCACTGTGATGTTATTTGATCATTCTATTTGGGTTAGGCTTCTGTGCCAGATATTTTCTTCTCTCTCCAAAGGTCTGATTTAGAAGTGAAATCTTAGAGTGGAAGCAAGCTTTGGACCACTTGTGCCTATGCATAAAAACATAGCCATCAGCAGTTGGATTTCACTATGACCATTTTGCAAGCTTCCATTTACTGGCTGAACTGGGGGTTGACCACACCAGTAATGGCCTCTGCTCCAGGGAGAGGTACAGAAATACAAGTTAGCTCAGCCTCAGTGAAAAGAATGACAACTCACATCAATTTCTGCTGCCACAGGAGAATGCATGAGGATATGGCTGTGACACAGCTGATGTGTAGAAATACATCTGAGCGCAAGTCCCTTCTTTCCCAAACAAATTTCTTTTAAACATTTTATAAAGGAAGGTCCTTTACCAGATCAGTCTGGTCCTATTCCTCTTCCTGCCAGCTGCAAGATGCTGACTGGCTTTATAGGAATACCATCAGGTGCATAACAGTCATTTAACTTAATTGTGACTTTAAGCTCTGTGTAACTGTCACCAAAGTCAATTAAAACTGAATGTACTGCTCTCAGGATCCTTAAATAAAGAACTTGCTATTTTTGAAGCTTTCAGTAAGGCTTGGTAATTTAGGAGGATATTACTAATTACAGTGATGATCCATTCTTTTATCTGCAGCATCTGAAATTATTAACATGGGAGCAAACATAATTTTCTGTTTAAAATTACACTTAGCAGGGGAAAGGTCAAAGGATCATCCAACACAAATATGATCAACTCTTTGTCTACGTGTTTCCTGTGGGCAAATATTGGTTCAGACTAAATGCATTTAGAGGTGTTTGTCCTAGTGAACACAGCTACACAGTTATGCTTTTAACAGCTCTGCTGCCAGAACTTTCTGCAATGCAGCCACTGATAAAAATGGATAACTCCAAACTCTGCATTCTATCATGATTAGCAAAAAGGGGAATTGCATGTAACCTTTCAAAGCTCCCCATCGCCGTGAATAAAGGAGGTTAGAAAGATCACTAGAGCTTTGCATTAAGCTCCTGATATGTGAAATTGAAACAAGGAATTGAAGTTAAAACTGGCAATCTACACAAGCACTGCAGAGCATACACATAGACTAGAAACAAATTAATATTTCTACTAAACAGAGTCAGGCAAATACACTAAACTAGTAATTTAACAGTAAATTTCCATTTTCTCACTGCTTGCAGGGCTGTTTGGAATATGGAGTTTCCATCATGAGTCTCTTCCCCATGTACAGAGATTGCCAAAGTTTATTTGCAAACACTTGTATTTAAATGACTCATTCTGATTAATAAGGTGAAGACTGTAAATCAGAACAATTTATGTCTCACCAAGACACGGGGCTGTGTCTGGAAGACCAAAGAGAGAGCTTTTCCATTGATTTGTACTTCTGTGATTGCCATTAATTCATGTCTTTTTAACGTTTTTTTCATAAAGTCAAAAAATGAGAAAGAAGTGAGACAAACACCCAGAAATTTTGGAAACTATGTCATTCTTGACTGAGTAGCACCAGATTTCATGTCTTTTTCTCAACTTTTGGAATCTCTGTCACATTCAGAGTTAGTTGATTATTACGGGAACATTTTAATTTGTGACCTCTTCCAAACTCCTTTTTGTATTTTTTTCTTCTCCACCTCTAGCAGTTTCATGCATCACACAGGTTCAGAGGGAGATGCTGTGAGTGACTGGTGGAGATCAGTTTACAGCTGTGAGAAAACTTCTGAGGATTTGAAATTTCAATGTATTGGAAGACAATGCCAGCCACTGAAATACCTGGCTACGTTTCTTAGCAGAGCTTATAAAATTGTCACAGTCATTTCTTTCAAGATCTTTTCCAAATATGTCACTTTGTGAATCCACATCTGTGAATGCATTTCTGGGAAGGTATTACATAAATTCCAGGTATAAACAGTAAAAACTGTAAAATGCCCTTAAGAGTACTGAGTTAAGACCTATACTTGCTTTCCTTCTTTCTCCAAAAACTAACAAGGTAGATGACAAACTATTACACTAAATGGTCCAACTTTCCAGGAGTTCTCTTGCTCACACCTATTATGTGACCTTAAAAAATTACCTAAGATCACAGTTCAAAGTCAGATGCCTCAGTTTGCCATTTTAATTCAATATACAAACACTAGGTTATTACAGATCCAAGGAATTCTCCCAGGCCTTCAACAATTCTCTGATAATCTGTCCCTCTTATATGAAAGAGTTAAAAAACAGACCAGTTTTGAGCAATGTGGACAGTAATCAGTGTGGCGTTATTGCTTGGTCTAAGATTATGCCATTTGAAAATTTCCGTAATATGGTGGAAACCATAATATCCTGCAGATTCCTAGACCAGGTTCACAAGATTGCTGAAGTGTTAAATTGTGAACTTGGAATCACTTGGCTCTGGGACAATTAGGCTAAAGATAAGAGAATATGTTAGGGCTTAGGAGGGGTGTGAAAATATCATGTCATACCTCCAAAATATGATAATAAACAAGTTTCTTTAAATAAATGGCAAGTCTTGCTGCTTTCCATCGGACTTCAATCTGAACACACTTCTACAAAATGCTGCAATTTTTGACAAAAATCTATTATACTGTAATTGAAAATAGAAGCATGCTGGTGAAAAAAACCCCTATTTTTTTTAGCACCTCTTTCCTTCACATTTAAAAAATGACATCTCTTTAATACGAAAGACCACAAAACAACAAGTGGTAAACCAGCAATCTCTGCTTCTCTCAAAATCTATCCCAGTTCACAAAAATCAGTCACAGAACCACTGGAATTGGGAGGGACCTCAAGAGATCATGTAGTCCAGCTCCCCACCAAAGCAAGACTGCCTAAGCCATATTGCACAGCGCTGCATCAAGGTGACTTTTAAATATCTCCAGAGAAACAGACTCCACAACTTCTCTCGTCAGCCTGTTCCACAACTTTATGATTCCCACAGTGGAGTTTTTCTTTATTTCTAAACAAAGTTTCTCGTGTTACAGCTTGTGCTCATTGCCCCTCATCCTGTGACTGGACACAACAGAAAACAGTCTGGCAATATCCTCTCTACAGCCACCCAGCAGCTGTTTTTCTACAAATACATCAACAGCAAAAAAAGATTCATTAAGAATCTTCACTCCTTACTGGATATGGGGGGGAACATCATCAATAATAAAGGCAAAGCCGAGAAAATGCCTACTTTGCCTCAGTCTTTAATGACCTATCCAGTTATCGTCAGAGTATTCAGCCTTCTGTGCCAGAAGACAGGGATAGAGAATAGGATGTGCTGCTCATAATCCAAGAGGAAGCAATTAACAGCCTGCTAAACCACCTGGACATTTGTAAGTCTGCAGGGGCAGAGGGAAACCATCCAAGAGTGTTGAAGGAGCTAGTGGAGAAGCTTGTGAATCCACTCTCCATCATTTATCAACACTTCTGGCTAACAGGGGAGGTCCCAGGTGGCTGGAGGGTTGCTAATGTGACACCCATCCACAAGAAGGGTAGCAGCAACTACAGGTCTCTCCACATGACCTCAGTGCCAGGGAAGATTACAGAGCACTTCGTCCTGAGCTCACTCACACAGCAGGTGCAGGACAGACAGAAGGGGTTAATGAGGGGCCAGTCTTGTTTAGCGAAACTGGTCTCCTTCTGTGACCAGGTGACCTACCTAGTGGAGGAGGGAAAGGCTGTGAAAATTTACCTAGACTTCAGTAAAGTAGTTGACACATTCTCCTAGAGAAGTTGGCAGCTCATTGCTTCACCAGGTGGAACTTTCAATGGGTAAAACACTGGCTGCATGGCTGAGCCCACAACATTAAATGAATGGACTTAACCTCAGTTGTCCACCAGTTGCAAGCAGTGTTCCCGAGGGCTCAGAGTTGGGGCCAGTCCTGATTAACGTCTTTATCAATGATCTATGTGAAAACTCTAATATGTGGATACCATTTGGTACTCTGACCTTCTCTGAGGTCGGTACAATGTACGTAACATACTAGGACATATATACTACTAAGTTAAAGAGGTCTAGAAAACGACCTGAAACACTAGGCTGTGTTCCTCACACTGATAAATCACTCCCATGACTTCTAACATGGTCTCACTCAAACCAATCTGTTCCTGTGGAAATCCTGGATACTGATGCAAGGAGAGAACCCAAGAACTCTGTTTATAGTTTAACATTGTTATCAACAATCTGTGTTGGCTGAATTGGTTGGGTCTGGCGTAGTGAGGAACAACACAGGATAGAAGCAGATCAGGTCCAAGAACATCTAGAGACTCTGAAGGAGCACACGTCTATGAGATCTGGTGAGATACGTCTACAGGTCCTAAAGGAACTGATGGCTGAAGTTGTTAGGCCTCTAGGCATCATATTTAAGAAGTCTTGTCAGTCTGGTGAAGTTCCCGCTGATTGGAGAGGGAAAAACACAGCTCTCATTCTTAAAATGGGAAAGAAAGAAAACCAGAGAACTACAGACCAGTCAACCTCACCTCTGTGCCAGGTAAAACCATGGACCAGATCCTCCTGGAATTTGTACTGAGGCACAAAATGCTCAACATGAGCTGACAGTGCACTCAGGCAGACCAGAAGACCAACCATATCCTGGGATACATCAAAAGGAGTTTGGCCAAGAGATCAAGAGAGGCGATTCTTCCCCTCTACTCAGCTCTTGAGATGACCCACCTTGAGTGCTGCATCCAATTCTGGTGTCCCCACCGCAAGAGGGACACAGATTTCCTGGAGCCACGAGCTGAAGCACCATTGCTATGAGGAGAGGCTGAGGGAATGGGGATTTATCACCATAGACGAGAGAACACTTTGAGGTGGCCTTCCAATATTTGAAGGAAAACAACAGGAAAGCTGGAGAGGGACTCTTAACAAAAGTGTCCAAGGGAAGTGGCTTTAAACTGAAAGGGAATAGCTTTAGGTTAGAATTTAGGAAGAATTTATTCAGTACAAGTGTAGCAAGACTCTGAAATATGTTNCTCACCTTAAATATTATGTTTAGCTTTGGGCACTTCAATACAAGAAGGACATTGGGATGCTGAAGTGTGTCCAAAGATAGGAAACAAGGCTAGTGAAAGGCCTGGAGGTCAGGTCTTATGTGGAGCAGCTGATGGAACTGTGGTTGTTTAGTCTGGAGAAAAAGGCAGCTGAGGGGAGACCTTATTGTTCTTTACAACTAAGTGAAGAGCGGTTGTAGAGAGATGGCAGTTGGTCTCTTCTCCAAAGACACTAGTGACAGGCCAAGAGGAAATGGCTTCAGGTTGTGCCAGGGGATGTTTAGATGGGACATTAGGGAAAATATTCCTATCTGAAAGAGTGGTGAAGTACTGGAACCGGCTGCCCAGGGAAGTAGTGGAATTGTCATCCCTAGAGGGGTTCAGAGAATGAGTAGATGTGGCCCAGGGGTATATGATTCAGTAGACGTGGTGGGGTTAGGTTTGTGGTTGGACTGGATGATCTTGTAAGTCTCTACCAATCTTAGTGATTCTACGGTTCAATGATTTGCATATGTGTATCAGGTCTCATCTAATTCTTCCCTTCTCAAGGCTAACAGTCCCAGCTCTCTTAACCTTCCCTCATAAGAGAGATGCTTAGTGCTTCAAATCATCTTCCTTTCATCACAAACAAATTCACATTTTATCCATTCACTTATCTCCTCTGAGGCAAAGGAATGAAATATGGGAAGAAGTTTGCCAAATTTCTATAATATATGTCTTTTCCAAAGAAGTCTTACAGCTTTCTCCTGTATTTCTACAGACTGCATGAATTTGTGACCTTGCACAATGCTGAAATAAGGAAGAGATTTAGCTAGACCACCAGGAGACATGGAATCACGCTAGTATATCCCTTATGGGATCATAGCCAACAAACACTGCATCTATTGAACAAAAGGCAGTATTCACAGTGCTATATTTTGTGATACAGCACATACTAGGTGTAGTTGAGTTATGTAATGTGGAGCAGTGAGAGTCTTTGGCAATTTTCAGAAACTGTGCACAGAAAAAGCCAGATACTTTCAGTTCAAAGCGGTATGAGTCTAACCATAAGACACCCTAAACACAAAAAGTATCCTACAGAGTCCTGAAGGACAAAAGTCCTGCTGAAATCACAAGAGCATCTACCCTCTGTGAAAGGCTCCTCAAAAGAATAAGACATCTGAAGTGCTGGCTCTAGATTTCCAGGTGGAATCTTGTCTTAAGAGATAACTGTATAAACACACTGGGCTTGCATTCATAGAGTCACAGAATCATTAGGGATTGGAAAGGACCTCAAAAGATCATCTAGTCCAATCCCCTCAACACAGCAGGATCACCTAGACCAAGTCACACTGGAACATATCCAGGTGGGTTTTAAACATCTTCAGTGAAGGAAACTCCACTATCACCCAGGGCAGCCTGTTCCAGTGCTCCATTAGTCTCACTGTGAAAAAGTTCCTTCTGATATTTATGTGGAACCTCCTATGTTCCAGCTTACATCCATTGCCCCTTGTCCTATCACTAGATGACAACGAGAAGAGCCTGGCTCCATCCTCCTGACACCCACCCTTCACATATTTATAGACATTAATGAGGTCACCCCTCAGCCTCCTCTTTTCCAAGATAAACTCAGCTCCCTCAGCCTCTCATCATAACGGAGGTGTCCCACTTCCTTTATCATCTTCGTTGATCTACACTGCACACCTTCTAGCAGCTCTGTGTCCTTCTTGAACTGAGGGGCCCAGAACTGGACACAATACTCCAGATGTGGTCTCACCAGTGCAGAGCAGAGGGGGAGAAGGACCTCTCTTGATCTGCTAACTACCCCCATTCTGATCCATCCCACGATGCCATTGGACCTCTTGGCCACAAGGGCACATCACTGGCTCATAGTCATCCTGTTGTCCACTAGGATCCCCAGGTCCCTTTCTCCTACACTGCTCTCCAACAGTCAGTCTCCAGCCTATACGGGTCCCTGGGGTTGTTCTTGCCCAGATGCCACACTCTACACTTACCCTTGTTGGAGTTAATTCAATTTCTCCCTACCCAGCTCCCAGGTCTGTCCAGGTCCCACTAAATGGCAGCACAGTCTTCTGGGATGTCCTCCCAGCTTTGTGTCATCAGCAGACTTGCCAATATAACTCTCTAATTCCTCTCCAAGTGATCAATAAATAGATTGACTAGGACAGGTCCCAGTACCGACCCTTGGGGGAGTCCACTAGATACAGGGCTCCAACTAGACTCTGTCCCATTGACCACTACTCTCTGGCTTCTGTCCTGCAGCCAGCTCACAATCCACCTCACTACCCAATCGTCCGGTCCACACTGCCTCAGTTTGTCCATGGCTTGCCAGTGAAACAGCACACACACAGGAAACAAAGAGAAATAAAGAGAAAAAAGATACAGAATAAAAAGAAAACAGATAAAGAAACAGATTAAAAGGAAAATAAGGCAAAAAAAAGGAAAAAGAATAAAGAAAGAGAAAAAGAGAGGAAAAAGAAAGAGGAAAAAGACAAAGAAAAGGAAGAAGAAAAAGAAAACAGACAA
The DNA here is from genome assembly GCA_013400115.1 of Rhinopomastus cyanomelas. Classification (NCBI taxonomy): domain Eukaryota; kingdom Metazoa; phylum Chordata; class Aves; order Bucerotiformes; family Rhinopomastidae; genus Rhinopomastus; species Rhinopomastus cyanomelas. The sequence continues at coordinate 35,684 of VXBP01003130.1, forward strand.
GGGTTATTCATCATTATTTTAATCAAAGAAAAAAAAGAAAAGTTTACATGTTACTTTGCTTTATTATAGGATGAAGGAGCATTGACATCTTAGTTCTGGCTTTCCTTCAGTTGCTTTTATTTTGCCCTTTAATCTGGTAAGCAAGCAAAACTGTTTCAGGGGGCTCCTGTCTGGAGGCAGCCTGAAGGAGTGTGGGTTATCCTACAGGTGTTTACAGGAGTATGGGAAGCAAGGCTGATGGCTCCTAGGGAACCTGACATGGTTTCAGATTGACTTTTTTTGCAAAACTGGAGAAATCGTGGCTGACACTTTCCTTTCAGCCTGATGCGTTTCTCTTTCTCAGACTCTTAAGGGGACCTGGATACAGATCACTTCTGTGCAAGCAAATGCCTCTGAAATAACTATAAACTAATTTTATGGCATTCATCCCCAAATGCATAATGAGTGGGATGTTTTTTCTGTTGACCACATTTATCCTTGTTCGTGTAACTGTGTACGTGTGTCGATGAACTGCTTGTTGCAAAGACGAGGGAATACGGAGTGCTGGCCAGTCCCTTCTTCCATTACTCCTTTGGGCCTTTTTTGTTTCCGTATCCTTTTCTATGCGGCTCTTCTGTTTCCTAATTTTTCTTATTTTTCCATCTCCTTCCTTCTATGACCACAAGCACAGTTTGCTTCTCAGCACATGCCAGCCAGGCCCTGCAGGCTTTGCCCTCACTGCTCAATGAGAGGAATTTGATAATATTTTCTGTTGTTAAAAAAAAAAAAAAAGTTTGGTGTCTAAATGCACAGATACTGCTGTAACATTAACTTCATACAGAGCTTAACCTGACATTGATTTTGTCTTAATACTCTAATGTATTCTCCTGTCTTTTCACATAGAGGTGTGGATATTTTTGCACAATAATAAATTCCACTTTAAAAAGTATAATATGATTATGGTGTAAATTTTGTTGCAAAGATATTTGTGTGGACATGTAGATCTATTTGGAAGCCAAAAAGAGTTTTGAACATCAATATAAACTACATAAAAAATTGAGTTAGTATACGAGGTCGAAAGAGTTAAATTACTTGCTTTTGTGGGAAGGAAAAAGATGTGGGTTTTTTCAGGTTGACGTCTTACACTCTGGACCCCTTAGATTGCTGTGGAACAACACCTTTCCAGAAACGTTTTTTAAAAGCAGTGATATCTTAGATTTGGGTATATACAAGCTCAAAGGAAGTATTCTTAGTGATAACTGCTACAAAAAAAGCTTAAATGTCAGACATACGAAGTTAGTGTGACAGTACCTGCTAAGTACTATGATCTGACATAGCATCAGGCCTAACTCTACTTGGAGCTGGGCTAGGATATGGGAATCTCACTGACAGTTAGTAGGGAGTGGTGTCAGCTCCCTGGTACTGGGCCGACACTGACCTTATCTTCAGATAATTGTCCTAGGAATAGAGAGTTTAAACCTGGTCTTTGTGCTCACTCTGCTCTAGCACCAGGGAAGAGAAGGATACCTTGGTGCCCTTCCAGTTACAAACATTAGTGGTATTTGACTCCTGTACAGGTTAGCACAGTTGGAAGAAAGACAAGAAAATAAATTTAGCAAGTTTCAAGTTCCTATTAATGCCTGCTGCAGTGAATAGAAATTCAAAGTGTGCATCAGAGTTACCTGCTGGAAGGTCAAATGGAGATGCCATTTGCTGTGCACTAGGTATCAGAAGACAGTTGAAAACAGTGTACTTTCTGGCTGATACCTTCTGGTACCCAGGCATAGGTATCGCTGAATACTTTTCTTTCCTTCCTTCTAAGGAAAAGAAAGTAAAAAGAGAATTGGCTTAATAACATAATTGATGGTTTTCATATTTATGGCCTGTTGTAGGAATTTGAAAGCTGAGCTGATTTCACACAGTGGACCAAGTTAAGACCTGGCCAAAATGGACATTGTCTGAGCTCACACCAGGTCTGAGCCAAACCTCACTTATGTGTGATGGGAGATGGGTGGGAAACCAGAGGCACAGTGTTGCTACCATTCTCTGTATCACCTAATTAATGGAGCAAGGCCAGTCCCTGCTTGCTCGGGGTATCTGGCTAAGTGCTGGAGAGATACTGTTGGCTGCTTGAAACTTTCCAAGTCTTATCCCCAGGACATTGGCTGGCTCCTGACAGACGAAGTATGCAGCAATCTGTCTCCTCTCTTCCCTGGCTCAGACATAGTTTACCAAGTGAGGTCCCTCTGGAAGAACTCTGTGGTTTAGGTGCAGTTTCCAGCACTCTTTTCCCTCTTTCTGGCTGACTTCTGCTCTGCATAGAAGAAATTGCAAGGCATTTTACTCTGGACAGACCTGGAGAGATCCTGGGACTCTGATAGTTTTCCAACTGACTCCAATTCCATGTCTTCACACTAATCCATATGATTCCTAGGAAAGTTTTCCAAAAGAAGAAAAGGAAGCTCCCAGATATTTCTGGTTTGTAAACTCTAATCCGGACCCATCACATGTTGCAGTCAAGAACCCTCTGGCTGCTATTCTATCACTGGATTTTTCCTGTCAAATAGATGCTTTGTATAAATTTTTTTTAGTGTGTGCATAAGTATGAACTCAATTACCACCATCTCTTAAAGCATCCTTAATTAAAAAGAAACTACAACTCCATCAGCCTCAGCAGGCATCCATGCCCTGACTGATGAGGAGTGGAAGTTGTTTCCAGTGTCTGAGACACCACAGCCTTCCCTGTAACCCAAAGTTTTCATCATCCTGGTTAGGTGACATTCATATCCTGAATCTTTGTTTCACAGGTGGCTTGAGTCAACCAGGTGGCATGACATGGAACAGGGAAAAAAAACCCTGAATTAGCTCTAAATTACTGCTCTGATACAGCAGCAGAGTGGTTATGTCAAATAGGGGGTTTTTTTGTATTGCCTTGGACTTCCATTATTTGTTCTGCTTTGTTTGTCCAAAACCTTTAGATGGATCCTTAAGTTCAATGCCAGTGTCTCTGTCACTGAAGTGAGAAAGATGCTTTAGTTGCACCAAGTATTTACTTCAGGCTGTAAGCCCATGACCACTACTCGTTGCCTGTATCTGCAGGTTACTGAAGCAAAAAGCCACCTGCCTCTTCCACATAAACTAGAATTAATCCCATTATTAAAAATGTTAATAATAATGATTTTTAAAGCATTCAAAAGAGCTTAAAACAACCATTTAGCATAAATAAAACAACTGCATGTCATTGTAATGTTTGGGTAATTTTAAAAAAGGAAATTGTACCACTGAGTCTGTAGCCAAAACAACAGAAAGAAATCACAGGACATTTATTTTCTGAATAGCAGAAACTCTGTGTTATTGGCAAAGAAATTAGGAATACCCTGATACGCCATGTTTTGTTATAGATTTATAATAGATTCTAAATCACTGAAAATAGATTTTTTTTCCCAAGGTTCAAGGAACAGAGATATCTAAGAATTGGTTTGCAGTGAAAGACGAAGACTTTAAAAAAACCAAATTAAATCTGAGATTTCTTTTCTCTGTTGTGTTAATAACAGTAACATTTGTGACATTTCATCTTCTGTAGTGAGTGTTTGCTTTTGCTTGATAATTTTTAACCTCTTGCTCACTACATTTTCTCTTTCACCTTTGTTAAGATGTGGCAGTGGCAGGACTGGGGGACACTGCCTACATCTGTGACAGTCTGCAACTTCCAAGCAGTATATCCAAATGCATCACCACCGGTATCAGTAAGGAAAGGCATAAAGGAGATGCCCTGTGCATTTCTAGCACTCAACAAGAGCAAACAAAAAGGCTGCATTTTTGTGTCTTTCAAGGAAATATACTTCCTTCCAAAAAGTGTCCTCTTCAATCAAATTCCACAGCCAGTGAGAGAATCAGTGGTTTTGCTTTTCAAATAAGAATTTTATCCAGAAAGGAGAAAGATAGCATAATGTCTGCATGTATATCACAGCACAAGTGAAAATTGCTTCAGTGTGATTTTGCATAACATGGGATTGAGGTCAGTATCAGCAATTTCATAAGACAGAGTTTTTAATATTTATTTATTGCCAGTGATGGTCAAGTTCACAAAATTGGTTTCAATAATGCGTCAAGGCCTGAATTATATCACCAGGTGTGTTAGGTGAAGAAAAGAAGTGACACAAATTTCCCAGTGCTATGCACAGCTCCTTCTCAGCTCTGTCCTTTGGTCATTCACTGAATTTTTCTGGTAGACAATTCTGGGAGTAGCTAGGGATAGCTCACACTGTCCCTAAAAGTGCAGTTCACAGCTCACAGTGTCAGTGCACTCTGTATTTTAATCTAGTTTATTGTGACTTTTATATAAAAGTACTTCCTACTAGCTTCACCAGCATGAAAAATAAGTGTCCTGCACAGATGATACTTTCAGCTGCCTTGCTGAAAATGAGAGTTTGGTCCATTTAGAGACCACTAATTCCTCCAGGTTTTCCTAGGACACAAATGAAACATGCTTGTGTCCCTATTGGGAGATGTTGTGTGTGCTGGGTTTCTTTCATGGTCTTATTCCATGGTTTGCATAACGTAGATGTGGTATCCATTTGCATGACATGGTGTATTTTGAAAAGAATAAGCTATCATGATTGTTCGTAACTTCTAAATTTAGTTCTTCTGTCTGCCTGGGATTTGTCAGACTCTGTAGTGTCTCTTCTGCCTGAAGAACAGTCATTATCTTCAAGGTAAAGCTATACTAGTACCTGGTTTCTTGTCAGTTTATACTTGAACACACCACTTACTTTTGTTCTAAAGTCATAGAATAGAATCATAGAATCATAGAATCATTAGGAATTGGAAGAGACCTGAAAGATCATCTAGTCCAATCCCCCTGACACAGCAGGATCACCTAGACCAGATTACACAGGAACACATCCAGGCGGATCTTAAACATCTCCAGAGAAGGAGACTCCACAATCTCCCTGGGCAGCCTGTTCCAGCATTTTGCAGGGTTTGCAAAGTACAGGTAATAACTCATAGGTTTTAGTGTTTGTATACTATCATTGTTTAGCTTTTTAACCTGTGAATTCAAGTCCTATGTGAATTTTCCTTAGATCCTTTTTTAAGTCAATAATTTCATCTCTAAAAACAACTTATCCATATAGGAACACATTTAAAAAGTCATTTAGGTGTCTTAAAAGATAGGTACATACCTAAGAGGTTTTCCTGAGAAATATGAAAGCATAACATAACTTGGTTTTTTAGGTATGAACAGCCTTAATCAAAGTCGAAAACAGAAGTTCAGACTCAAATTGGTCAGAAATTGTACCTAATCATTGACAAATGATAAGATTCAGGATTTTCCCATTTATAAATATAATTCTATTTAAAATTTAATTTAGATTGACTATTCTTCACTGTGTCACAACCCGTGTGGTTTGGAAACTTTGCCAGATGATTAACTGTCCTGAACAGTTTGTAATAATCTGAATGTTTTTCACAGTTTCAGTATCAAGACTTCTAGACTGAGATGAAACACTAATAACGGGATAACACAGGATAACTTCTCTTCCTAAATAGATTTACCTTAGACAGATATTTAGTGACCAAATCACACCAGCATTGCAGAGAAAGGACAGGACAATATTATCCAAGGTATTGAAGTGATTTACTATATTGCATGTAAAGGTCAAGATTTCTCTGACAGGTATGCTTAGATGTATATTTTTTGCACAGAGCTGGATTATTTGTTTCTCGTTAGTTAGGGCTTTGTGTCTGGAGAGCTTTAAAGTTTAAGTGAATCCAGAAGGAATGTTGCTGAAATCAAACTGCCGATTCACCCAGGAAATTAGAAATCTTTGCACCAGCTCTGAGTCACACGTCCTTTAGCAGCTTTCAGTTACAGCTGCGTAGGTTTCTCATTTTGCCACTGGGATGTTATGACTGAGACTGCTGTCTCAGTGGTCTAGAGACAATACTCATACCCATATTCTTCTCACTTACAGAAGTAATAATGAACATGTGCACCCTGATAATGACAATCTGACCTTAAGTCTCTTCAGACTACTTTTGCTCAGCTGGTGACATTTTTGTAACACTTACAACGCTGAGGAGTCCCACAGAAACTTGTATCAGTCCAGCCAATGTGAAGCCGACCTTTTACAAAAATTATTATGGGTCGTGAAAACAAAGTGATCTATCCTTTGATAGATCTGGCTGAGAGATTTTAATTCCAGCAACGGAAATTGTATCAGGACAGAGGAAGATTAATGATGTATGGAAGGATCATTTGCAATTTAGTAAGAGAGTTTCATGCAGAAATAAGGGGTGGAGTGTTCTGGATTTGGTGAAATCGTATTTGGTTATGGTATTCCTGCATTGAACTCTCTTTTAGCATACAAGGAGTTAACCGATCTCGGCTGCGGGGATGTTTACATTTTCCTCCCATACATAGAGGGGTGGAGATGGAAGGGGTGCGGAAGTGAAGGGGAGAGGTGGCTGCCGCAGGGCAGGTGGAGTAGGCCAGACAGATTTTGGGGGGGTCCTTGATTGAGGACAGGGCATTTCTTTTCCCCTCGTTTTGGTACTCTCCCTATGTTTGTGTGTCTCCAGAGTGTGGTTTCGGTTTTGTTTTGGCCGGTAGCACACTGCGGCCTAGCTACTGCTCTGTGGCTCTGTGTCCCTTTTCTGTTTTTGCCACTCGCCTCCCCCACACTTTCCTTCTTTCCTTTTTAGTTTTGTTTTATTTTGTTCTGGTTTTCTTTTCTATTTAATAAAATCTTTAATAAAGTTGAATTTTTTTTATTCCAGTTTCTAGACGTGTGTTTGTTTTACCTCTTTTTCCCCCTTTTGGGGGGTGGGAGGACATTTTTGTCTGCACGGTTGAGCAGATTATGATTTCGTGGGCTAACCAGGTGCTAAACCGTGACAGGTGGTGCAGTCAGAAGGAACTCCATAACATGGGGATCATTAAAAGAAAGGATTTCCATCCAACACAATCAACTAACGTGGAACCACAAGAGAAGGTGAAATATCTAGGAAAGTTGACTAAAACTTCTGGATGGATGAAGAGCAGAAGAGTAATGATATGCATTAAAGGAATCAAAGCAATGCATAAGTACAACAAGAGCAGAACTGATTTGGCAGCAGAAGACAGAAGTAGGGACAAGAGGAGAAAGGAACCAAATCCTCTATTTCTGAGCAGACATATGTGACTGGGAATGTGAAAGAAGAAGCAACAGCTGGTACAGTGCAAAGATAAGATAGCAGTCTGAATGCTAGTGAGTGTCTCATGACTTCCCCTTGGTGAAGCCATGCTGACTGTCCCTAATAACACTCTTGTCCTTGATGTGCCTAGAGACTGTGTCCAGGACAAAGAGTTCCACCACCTTTCTTAGGATGGAGGTGAGGCTGACCAGTCTATAGTTACCTGGGTCCGCCTTCTTACCCTTTTTGAACACTGGAGGAACTTTTCCTATCGTCCGGTCCCTAAGCACTTCTCCTGATCCCCATGACTTCAAAAAGCTGATGGAGACTGGCTTAGCCATGACTTCCACCATCTCCCTTAGCACCCATGGGTCTCTTCAGCCTGGAGAAGAGGAGACTGAGCAGTGACCTCATTAATGTCTATAAATATGTGAGGGGTGGGTGTCAGGAAGATGGAGCCAGGCTCTTCCCAACGTCATCTAGTGATAGGACAAGAAGCAATGGATGCAAACTGGAACATAGAAGGTTCCATACAAATATGAGAAGGAACTTCTTCACAGTGAGGGTGACAGAGCACTGGAACAGGCTGCCTGAGAAGGTTGTGGAGTCTCCTTCTCTGGAGAAGGTTAAAACTCGCCTGGATGTGATCCTGTGTGACTTGGTCTGGGTGATCCTGCTGTGTCAGGGGCATTGGACTGGATCTTTTGAGGTCCCTTCCAATCCCTAATGTTTCTGTGATTCTATGAGTCTATGTAGTTAATTATTTACATCAATGAACTCAGCTCAAGAGGTAGCAGAGTACACAAGAAGAATTACATTCTTTACCTGAGTAACAGATGGCAGGAAATGAATTATTTCCAGGATATGCAAGGCCTGGGAATAAAGTACACAACCACAGAACAGAGGCTTGTGATCTGCTGGGAATATCTCAAGAAGAGACAAACCCACAGATATGAGTTGACCACAGCATAACAATTTCAAAGTAATGCATTTATACTAAAAGGCAAGAACATTCCCAGGATATAGGCAGAGATAATGATTTTTCCTGTGTGCAACATATTGGTGTTAATTTGTGATTATTCAATAAAGATTTAAAGCAGAAGAGACAGAGACTGGCTACTAAGATGGTCAACATTTAGTTGAAGACATTAGAAAACCTCTATTGATCTAGGAAAATATTTTGTGTTACAGGACAGTATCGGCACAAGAGCCATGTATTCAGATTGGTCATCTAGATATTTTGGCTAAAAAAATATAAACACAAAAAGTAATAATGTAAGAAATAAATCCTACCAAGACCAGTATACACTAAACATTTTAAATGTTAGTAAAATATAAAAACATGTTTGATGGGGTACTGTTAGGTGCTTTAGCTCAACAGATTATGTAATTCTTATAGTGTCTGTGGAATTTTTCACACCTTCATCACCTCTCCACATTGCCAACCAAAACTGACCATTATCTCCAGGTTTGATGCTACTTTTCAAGTGCTTTCTCTTGTATGAAATACCCCTTACACCTGGATAATGTAGCTCAGCCTCGCTAGACAATTATTTTTCACTTACATGCTCTTTGGCCATCTGCTATCACGCCAGCTGCTAGTTTTATTTGCCTAATTCCTACACTTGAAGAAAAAAATGCAATGAACGTTCCCCAGATTCTCACGATTCTGGTCTCTGCAGCTGTCCTCTGAGACTTTACTCTAGATCAGCTCTGTCTCTTTGCTCAGGCTTGGCAGCCACTGCCAATCTGCAGTGATCAAAGTCAGAAAACATTCAGCACACCCTCATCCCCAGACTTCTGACCTGGTTGCGACACAGTCCATGAACAGCCTCTGACATACAGTCCTCTGGGCTGTAACGTATTGTACACCCACACAGGGGTTTTCTGCGTTCTCTACATTTGTATCCATGCATGATAACCCTCTGTTACAGTACCTTCTGTAGGAACAACTTCGTACCATTTGCAATCCTTCACCAGTGGAAAAAAGTAAGAATTGGACCTGGTTAGCCTTTTGTGTCTTTGTAACACATAAAGCATTTCTGAAACTCGTTTGTTTTTGTTTTGCTTTTCCCCAAACAAATGCAAATCTTCCTCTTACTTGGCTTGTCCCTTGCAATATAAATTCAGGTTTTGTCTTTCTTCCAAGACTGTGATGACAAGGGAACTGCTGAATGATGATGTCATGATAGACTAAAGAGAATACAATTGAGCAACTTAACAGGAAACCTGACTTATGTTTGGACTGTGCACAATACTTTGGTTTGTACTATTTAACTACTCCAATACAGTGACCAATATTTTTGCCAGTTCAACTTAGGTGTGACAGGTCACAGCAAAGTTCTTAAAAAATCTCTAGAGTTTCTTAAAGAGTAGAGAAGGGCCAGCAAAATGTAGTGTCAAGACTATTCAGAAGGCCATAGTCTCTCACTTCAACATAAAATGTATATAAACTGATCTAACCAAACAGAAGCCCATTTGGACTAAAATAATAATCTAATGCTACATAGAAGAAGACCTATGCACCCTACGATTTCCCAGGTCAAACATCAAATAGAATGTTTTTCAATGTTCTTAAAGTGGGAAAAAATTGCACTCTGAAAGTGCCCTTCAAGTCCATTTTGAAATTCTCTGCGGCAGTTTTTACCTCTCAAACTCTGTTTCTAAACATGATTAAGAAACAGTAGTCAATCTTCTGGAAGATAGTATGGGGGCTAACTGGCAGTTGTTAAAGCCATACTTTTTTTTTCAAAAATGGGAAAAGGAGTTGGATTTTAGTTTTATTGAAAGATGTATGCTGTTGGATACTGTCCTATAAAGAACTACCACAAATAAAGATTCTGATCTGATCATAAATCATTGATTAGCATACAAAGGGGCCTAAACATCTAAAAAGATATATGAACAAACATTTTCACTGTGGAGCCACTCACCATCTTAACACCAACAGGTGTTGAAAACCAGCAAGCCATATCCTAACAAGTGTAAATTCCTTGTTCAGTTTTTCTGCACTAGTACCACCTCTTGCAGTTGTTATCAACATCATCAGTATCTCATTGCAAAGTTTACCACAAGCTCTATTGGAACAGTCACATAGATCAGCCTTTAGGAATCAGGTACGAATATGCACACTGTACTGGACTACTTACCCTCTCTTCTTAATTATCCAGCCCTGAGGACTAAGACCTATCCATTTCACCAACAAAACCCATAGGCTGACCATTTGTGATGTAAAAGATATTTGTGTATGTGTGTGTGTGTCCCCATGTCTATCAGTAATTTTATTTCCTTTACCTTGACTTGATTGCCACCTATTTTTGTGATGGCTTCAAAACAAAGCCATAGTCTGGTAGAGTCTCCAAAACATTTTTCTCTCTCTCTCTGTCATGGGTATAAATGGACAACTGGGTCAATATGAAATTTCTCATCAGTCTAAAATTTATACAATTTGTTTTTCCTCCCTAAAGGAATAAAATTTCAAAACTGCATTATTTAAAGCAAATTTCCCATTTTGATGGGAGTCTTTGTGTCCTTTCTTAAAGGAAAGACTAACATGTCTAGGAATATTTTAAGGTGCTTATAATGTAGTGATGAAGGCTTAAACTGTCTATTGTTTTATTTTGTCTGGTTCCCTAAGTTGTTCCTAAATTGCTCTTTCTTAAAAATTTTCTTAAATTTTGTTTATATCTCCCTTCCATTTTAATTCTGAATTTCAAGGAAATCTAGGTATGTGGTTTTCTAGAATTTATTTATTAAAATGAACATATTTAAAATTAGACATGATAATATATACAGCTCTGTCTAATCTCTTTTTTGGTGCAGGTTTTTTTAACTTCTTTCATTTCTGTCCTAAGAATTGTATTCTGAGAAAATGTTGACAGCTACCTCTATACCTTTGATAGCTGAAATGATGAAATAGAAGATTAAATATGAAACCATTTTCATTTGTGCATACAATGTGCAACAAACATAAATGAGACACAACATTAAACTAATAAAAAGTCTTTTGTCTTTGTCTTCCTTCCCTACTACAGTGTAGAACTGAAGAATATCACAAAGTTTGCCATACCCAAGTATTTTCAGCTCGGCATTTAGCTCTTCTACTGAGTATTGATGTTCCTGCTTGGCATTACAACACATGTATAAATCCTGTTTTTCTTGCTAAGCTCCATTCCACTTTGAGAGAGGCATGAAGATGACAGGGTTTTAGTGGATTGAGTAGAGACAACTACTGATAGATGAGAAAGTGGTCATTTAATCCTGATTTATGACAATATCCCCAGATGTTTAATTTCCCATAGAACAACAAGTTAAAATACACTAATTTTTTAAACAATTGAGGCATCTGCTTTGTACATTTCATGATGTTGTTTTGTGAAATACTTACTTTGAGGAGCTGACTGGTACATGCAGTTCAGACTTTACTGAAATATTTCCTTTTCAATTATTCCACACACTTAACCTTTCCACTTGTATATTTTCAGAACTGGAAAGAAGAAAGAGAGGTTAGATCTTGTGTCATGGTGGCTGTACATACAACCTGAAGTGGGGAGACTGTGGTGAGACAGCTTTGAACAAGCGTGTGAAGAGGACCTGTTGTCTCACACCTCTGTACCTTATTCATCCTTTGGAGGAAGCAGGGCTGGGCATTTCCGTGTCAGCTGCTGCTTAGGCTGATACTGAGAAGACTCACTGCAGCAATTGAGAACATGCAGACAGTGTAGGATAAATCCACAAAGATGCAAAACACCTTGGCACAGGCACAAAGAATCTCTGTTGGTGGCACAGTGAAGCAGCAGGACCAATCCCACACCAGACCTACTCTGGAAAGAGATGGATAGTCTGTATGTATAGATAACAGTTCCTTATGAGGTACCCATCCACTTCCCATTGGTGGGGGAAAAGAAAGGCCAGTAGGCACAACTCGGCTCAAAAGAAGTAATGCACACTGTGTTTATCAAAAGACAGGCTGGACTGTGTGAAAGACCATATGGAAACAGCCTGACAAGCCCTGAAGGCTGATCAGTTGAAACTGCACAGTAATATACTATTCAGTTAACCTCTTTGGAAATAATTCAGTTAATCTAATAAAATAAGGGGGTTTTTTTCTTTATTGAACCACATTATTTTGGGAGAAAATATGACTCAAATTATTAATTTCCTCCCATTAAGCAGTATCAACATTATCCACTTCCCAGGTTCAAGTTTCTATTATGTGTATTGGATCAAACTCTTAGCTTAATTGTCTTTGCTGGTCTTTTCCTTGCTTATAATTTGGCTTTCTATATTAATTTGATACAACTGAAATAAAGTTTCTTTTGTTGTTTTTCCACTGCTAGCCAAGTAAGACTAGACCTGGTAGACAGATGAAAATGAGTTTGCAGAGAACAGAACACAGAACCCAAACTTTACCCATCATCGCTTCACAAAGAACTGAAAGAATTGACACAATATTTCCGAGGACTTTTTGACAGAATTGGATAAAATTTACTTCTACTCTTAGTTGTACAGGGTAGATTACATTTACATTTCATGCTCGAAGATCACTGACAAGGAACATGACACAGAGAACAGCACATGCTGGCAGCCACTCTGGAATCTGCAAAGGCAGCAAGGTCCTGGTTTCCATGGTCACCCTCTGTGTGTTTACATATCAGTGCAAAGCAAATGAATAGTGAGCTGCTGTGCACTGTCAGAGAGCTGGGGAAGTAAGTTTCATAGTCAATACTTTTGCATTCTTAGATCATGCTTTCAACAAGTAGAATAGAAGGTGCTCAAACATTTTACACTAGCGGTGGATGAACAGGAGAACCAGCAGAATCAGCAAAATATTTGTGACTAAAATCAATCTCTGATATTAGGTGGCAATTTATAGAACATGGGCTAACATCCTGACTGGAGTATGATACTTTGTGATAAGGAGATGTTCTTGCTCAGGTGAAGAGTACTGTGTCCATTTGCAGCACAGTAGGGAGGACATTAGTGATGAATGGCAGGTCTGTGTCCTGCCGTTTGAGCAGTGACAAAGATCAAACTCTATTTTGAAGTGAACTAAAGGTTTTAACACATGACAGCAAGATGCAAATCACACTTAATGGTCCTCTTGGGGTTCAATATAATGAACACGATGGGTGAGGGCACAGTCATTTATAGTCAGGTATGTTTAAAAAGGAAAAGAATACCAGAACAACTTTAAAATAAAACTTTCACCTCCATACAGGAAAAACAGGGGCCAACTGTCCAGGCAAGTTCACTATTATTTTGACTCAAAATTGTGATGATGTGACGTAACACTTAATTGTGAGACAGTTACAAGGAGGATGTGATCTGTAATTTGCTGTTGTTGCTACTGGTATTTCCCAGAGGTACCACCTTACAGGTGAAAACACACAAAAAGATATTACTCTTCCTTTTTTGTAAACTCTAGACTGTTGCTTGAGCACTTCCATTTTTTACTGGAAATCAATTTTGTTTAAGTCAATTTAAATGATCCATCAGATGAATCATGGCATTTTAAATGCTGGCAAGTGGGGCATTATGAAAGGCACAGGTTTGCTTAAGGTCCCTTAAGTACGTAGTCTGCAAAAACAGACTTCATACCATTTCACAAGGCTAACTGGAGCACAAATGATTGAGTAATGAAGACACTAAAAAACCCACAAAAGTTTGGCTTCATTAGCAAGTCCTTTTCATAGCAGAAAACCAAATATCCATAAATGACAAGAGATGCATATTTCATTATTTATATTCCTTTAATCATGAATTTGGAAGATCCCCAAGTCACCTACTAGGCATTTTCTCCTTGCACCACACGTACTTCAGCACTCCTGAGTGAATTGTGATCATAAATGTCCTCGTGACATTGCTATACAACTGCTGATGGTGATGCAGAGTGCTTCAGATGTATTAGCTACTGCCTGCCTCCTGGTACCTTAGCCTTATTTTCATTAAATGCCAGTTTCTTCCAGCAATGTCTCACTTTCTAAGTTGTGTAGAAAGCTCTACCGAGCTGCTGAGATGTGCCTGGTAGGATGAGTGGTAGTTGTTTCTTCCAAAAATACTCAACCCCAAGAAGAAATTGCCTAGACTCTAGCAGATACCAAGTGGCAACCATGGTAAACCAGACCAAGCTGGAGCAGCCACAGAGAAGGCTGGAGGGTCAGGCACCTGGAATAATCAAGTATAATAAATAATCTAGTTTTATTGATTATTGGCAAGTTCCATCACAAGTAAGAGCCTGTAATCATAGAATCATAGAATTATCATGGCTGGAAAGGACCTCCAGGGTCATCGAGTCCAACCTTTTCTCCTAGTGTCTAACTGCTAGAGCATATCCCTAAGCTCTTCATCCACTCCTTCCTTAAACACCTCCAGGGATGGTGACATCACCACCTCCCTGGGCAATCCATTCCAGTATCTAATCACCCTCTCAGTAAAGAATTTCCTTCTAACATCCAATCTAAACCTCCCCTGACGCAACTTGAGGCCATTTCCCCTCATCCTATTATCACTAATTGGAGAGAAGAGACCAACACCAGCCTNGGTTGTTGTGACCAAAGTGCATGATGCGGCACTTGGCCTTGTTCAACCTCATACAACTGAGCTCAGCCGATCGCTCCAGCCTGTCCAGATCCCACTGCAGACCCTCCCTACCCTCCAGCAGATTGACACTCGTGCTTACTTTTGTGCTTAATGAACCAAAGAGATTAATCCTACATGAGTGGTTGCATGTGCTTTTGCTTGTTAAGGTAAGTGTGGGAAATGCTGTAGATACTAATAAATAACCCCTTGCCACAAAGAGTTAATAGATTACAAAAAGTGAATGTTTTGTTGAAGCATATTTGTTGTAGTGTAATGAAGCAAAAGGATAGTTAAGAATCTTGACATAGTTATGCAAAATCTGTATCTCAATGTTGTAGTTTGTGCCTGGAAGTGTTTTAGCCTAGGGTGGAAGGTTGCCAGCAAACACTATACCCAGGAACATGGTGATGGAGGAGAGAGCAAGTAAGTGGTTGAGACATCAGAGATCAGCGGAGGAGCAACGTCCCTGTAAAACCAAACTGAGGAAGACAGTTCCATCTGTAGCCAGTGGAGAGTGACATGCTGAAGCAGGGGTCTGTCCCTGAAGACATGGAGCAAGGGATTTATCCTGAGGAAGGGAGCCAGGGTGGACCAGTCAGATGCTGGATAACTCACAGTCCGCACTAACTACCAGCCAGAGAAAGATCATGGAGGACTTGTCCCATATGAGAGGGAGGACAACACATTCCCACAGTGAAAAAGACTGCTCAGGTCTTTTTTCCCTTGAGGAGAAAGAAATAAGAGAGCTAGGCCCAGGCATGTAAGAACCATCTGAGTGCTCTCTGTATGTTTTTACTGATAGAGTTTTCTGTTGTTTGAGTTAAATGTGTTTTGGGTTTCATCGGTCCCATCAACAAGGCAGACACAATCTCTTTTAAGTGATAGGACAAGAGGCAGTAGATTCAAGCTTGAGCACTGAAAGTTCCACCTGAACATGGCAAACAACTTTTTCACTGTAAGGGTTAGACAACACTAGAACTGGCTCCCCAGGGGGGTTGTGGAGTATGCTTCTCTGGAGACTTTCAAGACCTGTCTGGATGCCTTTCTGAGTTATGTGCTCTAGATGTGGTTTGCTCTGTAGGGTGTGTTGGACTCTATGATCTTTGGAGGTCCCTTTCAATCCCTAACAGTCTGTGTCTCTGACTAATTCAACAGCTATAGAGTCCTCCCTTGTTTTTAGCTTATTAGCAATTTTGCAATATTAGTCAGTTAATTTGTTCCATACCCGGTTATCATGGACAACTGGTGACAGTTAAGGAAAAGAGGCTTGGAAAAGTAAAGGATGTGAGTCTGAATGAATCCCTGGTTAATCTACAAATTGAGTCATTTAAAATATCCAGTCCCGCCTTAAAATTGCAGGATCATTCACTAACTGCAAGTTTAGGATTTAGATATTGTAATGCATGCTGTGGGTTTGGTAAGTGGCTAAACTGTTGTTGCAGCTACCAGACAGGAAAAGTGTAGAGAAGTAGATACACGCACAGTTTACTTTTATTTCTAGTCATCCTTGTTCATAACTTCTGTAACCATGTTGG
The DNA here is from genome assembly GCA_013400115.1 of Rhinopomastus cyanomelas. Taxonomy (NCBI): domain Eukaryota; kingdom Metazoa; phylum Chordata; class Aves; order Bucerotiformes; family Rhinopomastidae; genus Rhinopomastus; species Rhinopomastus cyanomelas. Next base: position 51,955 of record VXBP01003130.1, read on the forward strand.
CTATGTTTGGATTTTGTAAATAAAATGTTTTTACTTGCTTTTATGCTAACCTGGCCAGGATTAAGCATCTGGCAAATGTCAAAGCATGCCATCCAGACAGACACACGAACCTTCACATCTAATGCTGGCTTACTCCTGCAGAGTGAAGTGCTGCAATACATTTCCCCAGGATGCCTGAAATGGAGTACAAGTTATTTCCATTAACCTCTAGAGGTGCTATTGCAAGTTAATTTCTATGGCATGAGCTTTGCAGACCGGAGGAAATATAAGTGCTGGTCTGAGTGGTGTCAGGAAATTTGTTTGGGTTAAATGAACCCACACACTTTTGATAACAAAGTTAACAGAATCCATTAAGCAAACAAGATCATCCCTGGCGTGCTTGCTTTACAATATAGGTCTAAATATGTGGTCTCAGATATACTGGTTTGCATCATTTTTCTCTCTTACAGGACAGGGGAGAAAATACAATTAAAAGTTTAAGGGTTAAGATAAGAACATGAACATTACTCACTTATTACCATCAAAGGCAATTCAGACTTGACTTGGGAAGGATTAATTTAATTTATTGCCAGTTCATATTAGAACACAACAGCAAGAAATAAAATTAAACCATACTCCCCTCTCCATTTCTTCCCAAACTGAACTTTGTTACTAACTCTTCCACCTCCGCATCCTGAGCAGTATAGGTGGATGGGAAATGGAGGTCATGATCTGTTCTTAACATTTTGTCTCTGCTGCCCCTTTGTACTCACACTGCTCTGCTCTAGCTTAGAATCCTTTTCAAAGCATATAGTCTTCCAGTGTGGATCCTTCCCACAGGCTGCAGTTCCTCATGAACTGGTCCGTCATGTACCATTTCCATGGAGTACAGTCCTTCAAGAATGGACTAGAGAAATTCTACTCCTGTGTGGGGTTCTTTTTATGGACTACAGCTCATGCCAGAAGCCTGTGTCTGCATGGGCTCTCCACGGGCTGCAGATTCTTTCAAGGCGTATCCACCTGCTTCAGCATGGAGTCCTCTATAGGCTATATTGTGGATATCTACTCTGGCAACTTTGATCACTAGAATCTTCCTCAGGGGCCAAAGGGTGATCTCAACTGAGTAATTGGAGCACCTTCTCGTCCACTGACATTGGTGTCTGCCGAGTTGTTTCTTCTGTATTCTCTCTCTACTCTCTCACACAGCTTTCTTGAATATATTATCACAGAGGTTAGGGCAGCACCACTGGTAGGCTCAGTTTTGACTATCAGTGGGTTCATCTTGAAGACAGATAGAATTGGCTCTGTCTGATGTGGATGCAGCCCATGTCTGCTCAGAGACATAATTTCTACAGCCCACCTGTAACAAGAACCTTGCTAGGAAAATGCAATACAAGCACCAAAACCACTGAAACCTCCAAAGACTCTCTGGAATATCAGCCTACTAAGGACTCCAATCACAGAACCTACTTGCCTGTGATTTGTGAGTCAGGAGTTAAAATATTAACACGATATTATCTCTCTTCAGTTTTAGGACAGGCTGCTCTTCATCTGATAACATATATCAGCAAGTAAAATGGTTGGGCAGAAGCATTTCAGTTTTAAGCAATCACCCAAAAAGACTAAATAGCACCAGCGTAGGTCCAGTCACAAATCACCCAGGTCAAGCAATGAACAATAGTCAATGTAAGCAAGTCTCATTTCCATGGAGGTGGAATCGTCATAAGATCTCTATCTGTGTCAAGTAAATGAGTCAATGATTGTTTAACAGGATTGTTAACCTGATTGGTTAATATTGAGTGGTAAGCTCACCCTGTTTAACAGTTCAAAATGTATCATCATCTCAGCACTTTGGTCAGCCAACTTGGAAATTTCATGAGACATTTCACAGAACCACAGAATCACTGTGGTTGGAAAAGACCCCTAGGATCATTAAGTCCAACCATCTACCCTACCTTACAAGTTCATCCCTCAACCAGATCCCTCAACACCTCATTTGAATGATCTATAAAAACCATCCAGGGATGGCAACTGAACCGTGTCCCTGGGAAGCAGACATGTGCCTGGCCACCCTTTCTGTGAAAAAATTTTTCCTAATACGGAGTCTAAACCTTTGAACCTTTTAGAGTTTTACTCAGTGTTTCCTGCTTTGGCTATATTTGGATGACAGATGAAAATATCTGTCTGTCACTGTTTTAGTACTTCTAATAGAAAATGCCACCAAAAAACTGAGACCTAAAAAGACATGCAGTTTGAAGATTAACTAGAAAAAAATGATAAAGTTTTGTTCAGCCCAATGAATGATTAATAGTATAACATTAATTTCATGTGAAGTATTATGCTGATTTCAATAAACCTTATTTCCACATTTCCAGTGTAAACCTCTTGCATCATCCTAAAGCATCCAGAGAACATCAGGATAAGTAACCTGTTCACAAGATGATCTGCAGTGTCTTTGAGGTCACAAACCTATTAAAAATTTCTAATATCTTTCAGAAGTCATGGATGATTGAATCCTGTTTTACAGAATATCTTTGGTTGAAAGAGACTTTGAAGATCAAGTCCAACCTTTGATGCAGTTTTATACGAACAGGGGAATCTGCATTTTCAATTCTTGTCTGTAAGAATCCATCCATGCTAAAATCAGCATCTGTTTTAGCTCATGTAGTTTTAAATTACTGTAACATTCCTCATGAAAGTCTACCAAGAGAAGCAAAGAAGCACAGTAGTGAAACAACAAAACTTAACTTAATTTGAGGCTTTTTTCGTCAAATCAAAGTGTAAAGTTGTGCTTTCAGCTTACAGAGAAGCCATAGCTCTGCAAACACTGTGATGTGTTACAAATCCAAGTACAGATTCGTTAAGTTTTAAAGAATCTGGTCTGAGATTTGCATTGTGTCCTGGGTTAGACAGTTTGAAAACCATAACACAGTATAACCCCCACCTCAACAAGCCATGTCTGTAAGAAAGTCTGCATGCAGGAATGCAGCTCTTAAGTAGGTTGAGCCAACCATCACTAGTAGCTCAGCTTTGCAGACACCCTACACTGCTGTGTATTTCAGACCACCAGTGCAACAGAGACATTGAGAAACCACAGCAACCCCCACAAAGGGCCATCGAATTTGAGCCACATTTTACCAGGAGAGGCCAAGGGAGCAGAACTTTCTTTGCCCAAAGAGGAGGGGAACAAGGAGGGACCTCGCTGTTGCCTTTGGCTAACAAAATAATGGTTATAGGGATGACTGAGACAAATTCTTCTTAAAGGTGCACAGGCAAGGCAAACAAAAGTTGTCACACCT
>VXBP01003130.1:55301-66940 GCA_013400115.1 Rhinopomastus cyanomelas
TGTCAAGACACGATCAGGTTGCTCAGAAGGCTGTATAATTGCCATCCTTAACAATATTAGATATTGACCTGGACAAGGACCTAAAACAACTTCAGCTGACTTTGAAGGTGTTGATTTGACCAGCTGAATTAGAGAACTCCAGAAGTCTCTCCCAGCCTGTTCCTCTAAGACCAGAAATTAGAATTCTAAAGCAAACTTATGCAGGGCCCAAAAAACTTGAAGTTCTTTAAAACCTGTAAGTACTTTCTCGTTGAACTTTCCTCTCAGTCACAGGACATGCCTCCTAAAAAGCATTCAAAACTGATTAGCAAAATTTCATCTTCACTTAGGAAAAAATAAATCAGGAAGAAAAAATATTGTTATTTGTCTTCTGTGATTTTATTGCATTTTAGGGTTTTTTTCATCTTTTGCATCTCATCAGATGATCTAGTTCTTATTTACAATCCTTTTAATGTTTTTTCCAGGACTCGGAACACATCCAGCAAAATACCAGATATTGCAAAACATCACAACAAAACAAAAACAACACTGAACCACTCTTATTCTAAGATCCCTATCTTTAATTGAAATTACACTTCCTAACTCATGAGATCATTGATGTGGATGAAAACTTTAAAGAATGTGGTAGCTTCAGTTAATTGTAGTAAGGAGAGCTTTCTTAGGACTTGCAGATAAGTATTTTCTCACTGATTGCTGTGAAATATTTCTGAAAATCTTCTTTAAATTAACTACTTATTTCTTTCACGTGTGCTTTCCCTAAAATTATTGTATTTCTGTGTTGGCTATGGAAAACTGCTTCTCGTATTGCTGATGGGTTCTACTTAAATGGGTGCATGTGCATAAATATTGTGATGTAGCTGAGGAGATAATAGCTAAATATTTTGCTATGCTTTATATTCTGTCTTATGCAATACAATGTAAAAGGATTGTCAGAGGGTAATGGTCTTATACTTTACCCCATAAGAAGACAATTGTTAACACTTTAAATACTAAAGATCCAACAACCTTTAAAAATAATCACAGGCTTTTGTTATTTTATACAATGCTTTACGGTGTAAGGGACCTCAGCGATCAGCTAGTTCGAACTCCCATTCCATGGGTAGGGGCAACTCTCACTGGACCAGGTTGTCCACAGCTGCCAACCAGGACTTAAATACTTCCAGGGAGGCAACATCTATAGCATGCATGAGCAACCTGTTCTAGTGCTTCACCACCTTTATTCCTAAGAAGGAAGAATTTATTCCTAAGGTCTAACCTAAATCTGCCCTCCATTCCTGCTAAAGGCCCTCTCCACATTGGCTTCTTTATCATTTGGAGGAGGGATCATAGAATCATTAGGGATTGGAAGGGACCTCGAAAGGTTATCTAGTCCAATCCCCTCGCCACAGCAGGATCACCTACACCAAGTCACATAGGAAGACATCCAGGTGAATCTTAAATGTCTACGGAGAAGGAGACTCCACAACTCAGTGACTGCAATGGCATCATGGCCCCGTAACAACACACAGATCTCCAATCCTTTGTATTTATTGCCTACACTGGGTGCATTAGTGTGTAGGCATTTCAGGAAGGGAGTTGAGTGCACAGTCCCTGCCTCCAAATGTTGGTGTACCTTCTGGCTCTCAAAAATACCACCACTCTGGTTCTCAAAGCCATTAGGACTCTGCCCCACAAGTGCTGAACCAGTACCCCTAGGTGCCTCTCAGACAAGCCTGTTACATTCCCCTCCCCCTTAACATCCAATTTAAAGTTCTATTAATAAGCCCCACTAATTCTTGCTCTACAATCATGTTACTAAACATCCAGGGAATCAGAAAGCATATTCTAAAAATTGCTGACTTTGAATTTTCAAGAAGATCTATGCATTTGATACTATTCCAGGTCAGTTAGGACTGTGTCCCAATTTGGACTTTTTCCTCTGTCCAGTATTACTCAGCAATATTTACTTAAAGGTGTTGATGCTTTTAGCCAGTTTACTGAATTTGTGGTACTGTTCACACAATGTTGTTCCAGTTTCCACTGTATATCACATCTGCCAAAACCAACAGATGTTCCCTCCTGTAACACTGATACTTTCTTTGCTGTACTCTCATACAGGTGATAAATGTTTGTCACAAAAATGAAGTAAAATATGAACTATCCAAAGAGTACTTGGAACACGTGTGAGTATTTTGTCATAGAAGACAAAACCAGTAGCTGATTGAGACCCTTCTTTGGGCTGTATCTTAATAAAATATTTGAAAAAAGCTGGAGCAAAACTGAGTGGAAAATAATAAAACACTAATTCTAGGAAAAGGAAAAGAACGTGGAATAGCCAAACAAAAGCACTAGCCTCCAAAATTTCAGAACTTATAAAGGCCAGGGACTAAGGCTAGAGAAACCCGTGTAAGGGAATGAAGAAGAGCTACTAGTCTGCTGAAGAAGTGGGAGAAGAATTAAAGCGCAAATTCCACAGGTAGGCTGTAGGAGCAGAGAGAGCTTTCATCAAGGTCAAACAGAAAAATTAAACATGCAAGAAGAGGAAACTAGGTCCAGTTGCTAAGGATAAGTATAACTAAGGAAGTACAGTTAACCTAAAAGCGTAAGTCACTAAAGAAGAGACAGCTAACAAGAGACCTAAAGACATTTTTTATTGAATTAGAAAGAAGACTGAGGGAAGAACTGACCAGAGAGTCAGCAGGAGGGAAAGTTATTGCCAAAAAATGCTGAGAAACCAAAGCTCTTAGTGTCTTCCTTGTATCAGTATTCACTGAAAATGTCCACTAGAAACATGTCCAAAGCTTCTGACAGAAAGGGTAATATTTCAAATTTGAGTGATTAAGATCAAATTTCAGTCTAGGTCATGTTCCTCAACAGATTTTTTTTATTTTCTAACTGTGCAAGCCTGACAAACTGGAATGCAAATAACTGGCCAAAACAATCTCAGAGGTGGTGAGTTATTGACTCTGAAAATTCTTGGAGTGAAACACTGAAAAAGGACACTACTGATTTCCTTTATTAAATATGTTATGAACACATTGCAGGTCACCCAATATAATTTCAGCTGTTGTATTTTTATATATATATAACAAAAGAAGATAAAAACAAAATGAGCAACAGACAATTCTCCAAGGTCTATTCCTGCTGAGTATTCATACAGATGACTAGGCAGAAGAACAAATAGGTTTATTACAGCTGCAGAGACACAATCCAACAGTTATTGCACAATCAGAGACTTACATGTGGAGCAGAAAATGAGAAATAAAAACACTTGTAAACCAGAGAAGTGCAGGATGCCTTATACCTTGCACGGGAACACAATGAACCCTCTAAGGCAGTGGTGCTGAAGAATTGCAGAATCACAGAACATTAGGGATTGGAAGGGACTTTTAAAGATCATCTTGATTATTGATCATAATGAAGTCATCCCTCAGTGTCCTTTTCTCCAAGCTAAAGGGACCCAGTTCCCTCATACTTTCCTTGTAATGGAGGTGTTCTAGTTCCTTCATCATCTTTGCGGCTCTGCACTGGACTCTCTTTAGCAGTCCTTATTGAACTGAGGAGCCCATAACTGGGCACAATATTCCAGATGTGGTCTCACCAGGGCAGAATAGAAAAGGATATAAAGATCATTATGAAGCACTGGCAGAGGTAACTATCATGACAATGCAAAAATAATACAAACTCTCATCTTGAGGAATACAGTCCACCAGATGAGAAGAAATCTGTCTGCTCTATTTATCACTCACAGGGTTCCATCAGTATTTCCCATTAGGGGTGCAGCACTAGCTCTGTGTGAAAGACATTCAGAGGAAAGTTGTCAGACTCTCAGAGAAGTGTCTAAAAATGAGTTGTAGAAACAAGCTAGAAAGAAAAGACTATTGAAAAGAAGCCTGAGATTTGGAATATCTCCCTTATGAGGAAAGGCTGAGAGAGCTGGATCTCTTTAGCTTGGAGAAGAGCAGGCTGATGGGTGACTTCATTAATGTCTATAAATATGTGAAGGATGGTGTCAGGAGGATGGATCTTTCAAGGTCCCTTCCAATCCCTAATATGCTGTGATTCTGTGTGATTCTGTGATTTGTCACTTAACTACCTTCAGATACAGAAAAAACTCTCAGGAATGGAAGGGATAACAGTCTTAATTCTCTTCTATGCAAAGGAAAAAGTCAAGTCAAAGCCAAGAAAACACAGATAAAACACAAATATCAGCCTTTAGGAAAATATTGGTCAAACACCTGTAAAGGACTGAGCATTTTCATTTTGAAGTTCAGAACTTCCTTACCATCCAGTGGGCTGTAATAGTCATTGTCATAAGTAAGTAACTTGCCTGGCAAGTGAAAAGAAAGTTGTATTATATCAGTATATCTATTATATGTCACAATCATCTCTTTGTCTGTTTGAAGCAAATGGGTTTTGAAAGTATTCTTTATGAAAAATTAGTTCCCCAGATAGTTCACTGAAAGTTGAAGTTGCAGAAGATGGGGGAGTGGTTCTGTTTAGAAGCCAAATTCATAGTTCACAGACAAATATGACTGTAGAGAACATCCTATCGGGGAAGGAGACACTTTCAAATTTTTCACTCCAGTATGAATCATATCTTAGCTGTTTCAGAGAGTCAGTGTGGGCAGTTGTCAATGGCTTCTACTAGGAAATCAGCTAAAATCCACCTGCTGACATGCACTGATCAGGTCATTGATATCATGCAGCAAAGCTGCCAAAGGTGATGTCATGAATCTGTAAGGATCCAGGCACACAATCTTACAGGTTGCATCTTCTGTGGGCTCTCATAAACCACATCAAACTCTCTTCCAAATGAAAGAGGCCCTTCCAGGTGTCAATTCCAGGTCAAGGATCCCCAGATTCCTCCTCTTAATATGAGTATGTTAAAAAAAAATCCACTCACTTGCATGATTATCATATTTAAATAACATTTTATTGCCTTACTATAATTTTGCAGGTGACAAACCTGGGAGCCTTTACTGTCTGATGCCTTCATAAAAAAGACCTTTTCTTTTCATGGTTTGTTATGCTGTCATGTCCCAACTTTCTGCAGTAAACTTTGTCATGTAAATACCTGCATCCAGTGAAAAATATTTGTGAAAATTTTGCCAACTTGACTCAATCATTTCCAAGCATGAGACAAAGGAAAAACACATTGTTTAGTTCATATTAAAATCCTGGCAGCGCTGCTTTTATAACATCGCTTTGCTTGTGTAAGACACAGGTCTTAATTGAGGCCAGCTGCTGACAGAGATGCCAGCAGAAGTCAGAAGTCACTTGTTTGCATTCTCCCGTTGCACCACACGGTGCTGTTTTCACAGAAAATGCTGCCAAGTGATTCCTTTGGGGATCTCAGGAAAGTAGAAAGATGTGGTTTTGGGACAGGCTAGAGACCTTCAGTAACGGTGTGCAATTTCAAGCGGCCTTCAGTGTCAGGTGGATGAGCATCATGCAGATGAAGCTGTTCATTGCCCTGTCCTTTATCAGCAATGGTGGTTGCTACCTTGTTACCAGCAGCTAGTATCTTGGAAGGCTTCTCCTGCCCCAGGTTGTGTCCAGGGATCATCAGCCAATTTTTATTGTTCCACTGCAAAGTTTCTCAGACTAGGACCACAGGCTGGCACACCTAAGCAAGAGGTGTTTTCTCTTTTACTGATACATTATAAGGAGATTATTTTTGTGTTTATTTTCTGGAGGACAATCCAGAAAGGAGTCTGAAGTGGAGTAAGGCCTGCGAATTTTTCACTTCTCAGTCTTATAACAATTAGAAAACAGTAATTTCTAAGAAAAGTAATTTTGTTAGATGTATACAGCTCCTACTGGAGCTACATTCTGCTAAACACTATCAGTTTATCTGAATGTCATATCAAGATACCACAATAAAATGATGCACTTACAGCAGTATGTTGGGTTATAAGATGTGGTCAGCTGTTGTGTGGCTTACCACCACATTGTCTCAAAACAAAAACAGAAAAAAAAGAAGTTGACTTTTTTGAATAAGGTCACCAAGAATAATTGTGTTTTACAAAATATTAATTTACTCAATTCTGTCTTTAAGAAATATAGAATCATAGAACAATTTAGGTTCGAAGGGACCTTAAAAATCACTTAGTTCCAAAAACCTGTCATAGGCAGGGATACCTCACACTAGACCAGGTTGCCCAGAGACCTAGTTGTGAACTCGGCCTTGAACACTTCCAGGGAGGAGGCAGCCATAACCTCTCTAGGCAACCAGTTCCAGTGCCTCATCACTCTCAAAACGAGGAATTTCTTCCTAACATCTAATCTAAATCTTCCATCTTTTAGTTGGAAACCATTCTCCAATGTCCAATCACTAGATACCCTAGTAGCAAGACAAAGCAAGGATTTTTGGTGAGACAGTCTTTTATTATTGATGTTTGAGGCAGTAGATAACACAAGCCAAGCTAAATCTGTGGAACAACCAGCCATCTTTTTTCTTGTTCCCTGTTCATACTGACTACATCCCACCTTTATTTTTGTAGACTTGGAAATGACAAATGAAGGCCATGTAGCTGCAACACCATTCTTCCATGAAGTGTAACAGGGAACAGTTCTCTCAGCATTTCCACTTCAGTATGCAGCTGAGGGCAGGATGCACATGTTCTTTCTCACTAACCTCCAGGGTTTGTTTCCACGGCACATTCTCTTTGTGTGATTTTGGCACACAGGATGTTAAAAAAAAATAAAAAGACAAATAAAGAGTAAAATAGAGTGTTTATATAGGTAAACCTGTCCAGATAAAACCAGAACCAGCCTGGCTCCACTACTTGTCCTCCAGAGCTCAAAACCAGGGATAAACCCTTGTCTGATCACAAAATAGTCTGTGTAATACCTAGTTACATTTTCATTAGCGGTGTAATTTTTCAAAATTGTACCCTGCTAAGGAAGTCTCAGGTTTACCAATAGCTGCAGTTTACAATGGAAGTAGTGCTGCATGTTTCCCATCACAGAGAAACAAACCTTATGTATGACACCAAGTTTGAAAAGTAGGGCTCAGGGACACAGGAGCTAAACTCCTTACTATTATGTGGTTCAAAGGAACGCATGTTCCTAATTTTTGTGAACAACTGGTATTTCCAAATGTGTTGTATTACAGTTCATTTGCTTTATCACAGCACTTTTCAGGATGACAATTAGGTGGCCATTTTACAGTGTATTAATAAAATTTACTAGATATTTTATGAGTTGGCTGCATTAACTTTTCTTTGTGTGTCTTCTCTTTTGTGCATCTGTTTTGCAGGTTTCTTGACCCTAGTCACAAACTGAGGAAAATATGCCCATTCCTATACTGTAGGCTATTCTGTTAGTATTTGTATAAATGGATTGATTTATATGCCACAGGTAGCAATGAGAATGTAAATTTCAATCATAGAATTTTATAATGTTCTAGGCTGGAAGGAACCTCTAGAAGTCATCTAGTCCAACCTCCCTACACGGGCTAACTCCTCCTTGGTCAGCCCACTCACAGCCTCATCAAGCCTGACTTTAAATGACTCCAGGAATGGGGCCCCCAGCACTTCCCCAGGTAGCTCATTCCAGTGATCAACCACCCTCACACTGAAGAACTTTTTTCTAATAGCCAGCCTAAATGATTAGGTTTGAAATTAATTGGGAATGTCTTCTAGAGCAAACATACTTAATTAGTGATTTTGATTTTAACACCTATGCCATAGACTTTTCATGATATAAATTTTACTTCTTTTCCTTATATTTCCAAACTCTGCACTTGTAAATAATTTTATTAGAAACTTTGAAAGATTTAGTGTAAATTGAAGTGACCTTTACTTAGCAGCCTTGATCAGTTTACTTGGTAAATCACTTCTAAATGAGAAATACAGATGTTAAATGCAAGTCCAAAATCAGCTTCTCAACCCCACAGTGTTGGGATCAGTAAATAAAGAAGTGAGGCTGCTACTGGAAAAAAGAGCAAGTACTCCAGTCTTCTCATTTCCATTTGTGGTTCACATCACGCAATGTTCCAAGAACAGTGTTGTTTCAAGATAAACTGGGTCTCTTTATCTTGGAGAAGAGGAGACTGAGGGGTGACCTCATTAATGTCTACAAATATTTGAGGGGTGGGTGTCAGGAGGATGGAGCTGGGCTATTCTCATTGTCATGTAGTGATAGGATGAGGGGCAATGGTTGTAAGCTGGAACATAGAAGGTTCCACATCAACCTGAGAAGAAACTTCTTCACAGTGAGGGTGTTAGAGCACTGGAACAGGCTGCCCAGGGGGTTGTGGAGTCTCCCTCACTGGAGATATTCTAGACCTGCCTGGATGTGTTCCTGTGTGACTTGGTTTAGGTGATCCTGCTGTTGCAGGCGGATTGGACTAGATGATCTTTCGAGGTCCCTTCCAGTCCGTAGTGATTCTATGATTCTATAATTTGCAATTCTTGCATATTACTGAGGTAATCCAGTGAGCCCACAATCGCTGATACAAACCTCATTCAAGTAACGTGTCCTACTTCATGCACAAATCAGCATGCTGTGGATGCTATATGATTGGATATAGGACTTAGGGAGTTATTTTTAAGCTCAAGCTAGAAGCTTTACTTTGCAAAACTCTAGAAAGTCTATCAAAGCCTCCTTTTTTTCCAAGTAGGTCTCTGTTTAGTTTGATTTTTAGTAACCAGTTTAACTCCAGCTGCTAGGAACTGGTACACATTCTGTCACTGGAATCACTGAGTCAAAACACACATGTCTTTAATGGGATTTTTGGCAAGCATGGCACAGATGCTATTATGGAGGTTGAGACAAATAAAACCAATAGTTTATTTCATGCGTTACAAATAGAAATCAATGTTTAGGAGAAAAAAATAAGGCCATTTACATACAGTAAAAAAAAAATAATTATGAGAGGAATCAGCTAATAGATGCATTATATTTCTATTCATTATACATATGTTGATAAATAATTAGCTAAAAGAAAGCTACACACAACACTCAGATGGGGATACGTATTTTAAAAGTTAATTTAATCAGTATGAATCTGTCAGTCTTGCAGTCTGAATTTCCTGACTTGGACAGAGTGGCATTTCTAAGTCTTCTGCATGTTAGAGATTTACATAAAAATGTGAAACATGCTACGTCTTTCAAATTAATTTGTCCTATACCTATTAGTTGTTTGGCTTCGAATTTGTTATTTCAACTGCATCCTCAGAAGACACATCATAAAGGTACTTTTATGTATTGTAAATCCTTTATTTAAAGGATTATTTGAATGCCTCTTCTGCAGAAGATTAGGTATTTTGTTAGATAAAAAAGTGCCTGGAGATTATCAAACTGGACAGGACACTGTCAGCCTTCCACAGATGCAAATGATTTCCTCACAGTGTACTGACTCAAAGCTAGCGTTCATAGTAGTTGACAGTAGACAGTTGGATGTCCTGAAATGAATAGTTTTAATATAATCCTATTTATATTTAAATGTAGTCTATTTGTTCAGATTTGTCCAGCACTTATACGAATCACTTGAAAGGAATGGAATATTTACAAAGTTCTTAGGCAGAAAAAAAGGGCATGGTGAAATTATGTGAAATTAACACATTTAAGTGATCCTGTTGCCGCTTTATGCTTCAGCCTCCCAACTGCTTTCACGGTCCTGTGAGACGGCTTTGTCACCCTTACTGTGAAGAAGTTCCTTCTGATCTTTATATGGAACCTCCTATGTTCCAGTTTACAACCATTGCCCCTCATCCTCCTGACACCCACCATTCAAATATTTATAGACAATAATGAGATCACCCCTCAGTCTCCTCTTCTGCAAGCTAAAGAGACCCAGCTCCCTCAGCCTCTCCTCATCAGAGAGGTGTTCCACTTCCTTCACCATCATCATTGCTCTACGCTGGAGTCCCTCTCCCAGCTCCACATCCCTCTTGAACTGAGGGGCGAGTGGTTAGCAGACTGAAAGAGGTTCTTCTCCCCCTCTAATCTGCCCTGGTGTGACCACATTTGAAATATTGTGTGCAGTTCTGGGCCTCTCAGTTCAAGAAGGGCATAGAACTGCTTGAAAGAGTCCAGGGCAGAGCCACGAAGATGATGGCAGTGGAACATCTTTCTTAAGAGGAACAGCTGAGGGAGCTGGGTCTTTTTAGCTCAGAGAAAAGGAGACTGAGGCGTGACCTCATTAATGTTTCTAAATATGTGAAGGGTGGGTGTCAGCAGTATGAAGCCAGGCTCTTCTCAATGCCATCTAATAATAGGACAAGGGGCAACACGTGTAAGACTGGAAGATAGGAGGTTCCATAAGTAACTTTTTCACAGTGACGGTGACAGAGCACTGGAATGGGCTGCCCAGGCAGGTTGTTGAGTCTCCTTCTCTGGAAGTGTTTAAAACCTGACTTGATATGTCCCTGTACAGCTTGATCTAGGTGATCCTGCTGTGTAGGGGGGATTTGACTAGATGATCTTTGGAGGTCCTTTCCAATCCCTCATGTTCTGTGATTCTGTGATGATTGTGTTAATATAATTTCTCTGATATGGAAAGAAACAGAATATAAGGAGTCAATCTGAAGGCCCCAAAGTTCACTGTGATGAAACAGCTAGGCAGGAATACACACATGCTGTGAAAATATGTGTGTGTTTTACATCAAAGTGTGATGAAGGCATTTCTGTAAGATAATCCTGCAAATCAGTGTTGCTCTTTTAATTTCTTTGTGTTGTAGAAACAGCTTCATGCTTAACACCCACCAAGCAAGCAACTGGCTAAGAAAGCAATTCTAGTTTGCTTTCCAAAGATTTTCCTTAGGGTAGCTGGAAACACTTGAACTGGTTAGGTTAACAAAATGTAGATTAAAAAGAAGAAATTCCAACTCTGGGATTATGGCATTCAATTGTTCTTCATGTCCACTGTGGTTGGAAAGAGAATTCCATTGAATGTGTTCTGTGAAGGAAACACTGCTTTTAAGAATACATTTTTAACAATAAATTATGGCTCTGGAAAAAGCTACATATAGCTGTTGGAGAAAGACCTTCATTGCAGCATTTTTAGACAAACATCTGTTGTAGATAGTCTGAGTGTAATCGATCCTCTTCCAAGCAAGAGGATGTCTTCCATGGATACTTTGATATCGTTTCCAGCCATGCATATCCAAGACACTTGGGAAACAATGTGTACTGTAAATTGGGCAGATACAGATAAAGGATGCATGTCGTAAATATCTGTGAAAGTGACTCATCGTTGCACAAGGTAAGCATTTGAGTGGTTACTTACTATTGTTCTATTTGTCAATAAGAATATTTTTTTACTGGAGACTTGGTAGAAACTCAAAGGCTACAGTTGTATGACATCTTCCGTTAGAGAACAGCTTTATGGTGTCTCTGAAAAGCAATTGTTTACACAATAATTTCAAAAGTCTATATAAGCTAGAGAAATGTCTTTATTGACCCACAGAGTTCTGTTCTGTTACACACCTATATAGTTGGGTTTTTTTCAAGACATGTTTGATTTTTTTTTTTCCCCAGAGGAGCTTAGCAGCGGCCGGAAGGGAGGAGTCTCGGCGCGACTCTCCTTCCGGTATTTAAGGGTAAGAGTCTCCAGGGGAGCACGGCAACCCTGGAGCACGGCGACCCCGGAGCACGGCGACCCCAGAGCACGGGGACCCCAGAGCACGGCGAACAGGAGTAGGCTAACA